>JAQIWG010000077.1:0-49660 GCA_034695025.1 Chamaedrilus cognettii | reverse complement strand
AAATGCATTTTGCGGCTTTGCGGCTTTGAGACTTTGAGACTTTGCGTCCCTGGGTCATCTCTAGAAGGCATTTCTAGTGATTTGTTTATATTGTTAAGGAATACCAGGTTAGTGTAAAAATATGTTTGAAGTGTACAAGATTTAACCCCTAGTCGGATATTTTAGTTGAAAATGCATTAGCAAGATGGCGCTATTTTGAAGCGTCTTCATTAATTTTCTACACTATGATGCAGAAAAACCAACACGGTATTACAAGCATCGTGTGGTCTGAAACTCATGAGCGAGAGCTCTCGCTCTTCAAAAATGAGATGAAATTCGAACCGATTCGATTTTGGTGGCAAAACTTGCATTTTAAAGCACCGTCTGTTCAACATGACTTTTGAAATGAATGTTTCTGATAACCCAGTTTTTCAATAGCATCATCTGGCTGCCTTGTTTGCTTTTTCATAGGGCTACTCCACATTTTGTTCTGAAAATGCCCCTTGGGTTTTTTCACTCCACATTAGTCTTAAAAAGTTTTTCATTGTATTTCACCCATCAGCAATTTCATTCTAATCATGCGATTTCTCAATTTTTTGAAATTTGTCGATGCGTTATAAAAAGTGAAACAGGCTACTGGATTGATCTTGTTCAAGAAACTTTTTATAAGCTAACTGAAGTTGTATTTGTCTAGTTTGAAAGAAAATTATTGCGCGAAAGTAGAAAAAACAAGAATTGTTGAAATGTAGCAATTTAACTGTCATCCTGCCAGTGAGCATTATAATGTGATTGTTGTAATGCATGTAAATCTTGTCAAATTGTATTGATTGTTGGTTATTGCGTTATGACTAAAACTGTCTAAGGGAAAGTTGCTCTATCGTAGGTTATTGTTTATCACATTGCACAATGACTTAAACTGTGTAGGGTTACTCAACTTGCTAAGTTGCTCAATCAAAGTATATTTGAGTTTAAACAGTTAGACCTACAGAACACAAATAAGCTAACGTCGCGACCCAATCGGATCGCGTAAATTAGATTTAAATTTAATTTCAATGCGCAATGATTTGCGGTTCGAAATCAGATCTCAGTTCATTCAAATAACACCGGATTGAACAGCTGGAACTATGTAATTATTGAGGAATGAGTATGGTAATTACATTGTGTTTATTTACTGTATTACTAAGGAATATTGGATGAACAAGGTGTATTTTACAGTATTGTGTAACTTTAAATTACAAGCCAACAATTATTTTCGCTGCAGATCCCCCGCAGTCCGCCTTCGCCTCCGACCACAAACTCACGCTCCTCACCCCTCCCCCCTACCTCCTCCTCACCTCCCACCTCCTCCTCAACTACTCCGTGACGTCACAAGCCTCTGACGTCAACCACACGCTGCTCGACCTTGACATTCAGCTCCTGTCCCTCCACCACAGCCGCCCCGCGCACACACTCCGCCTGCCCCCCGGGTCCCCCCCTCAGGGCATGCTCTCCATTCCCTGCGGAACGATCGACTTCTCAGGGAACTTTGTGATGAGGATGGTAGACAGGGAGACGGACGCCATTTTGTATCGGACGCGAGAGTTTGCTGTGCGATGGCCGGCCGCGCTGAGCGTGCGGCCGGCTAGAATGAGACTTACAGCGGCCAGCGACTCGCTTCATGTTGATCTGTCCGCCGATAAAGACTCCATGACGGGGATTCTATGCGACGCCGTCCACTCTGACACTCACTACCAGGTGGCGCTAGGGTTGCTAGACGTCTCGCACGTTAATGGACGTCTTATTTGAGGCAGTTTGTGCTTGTTTGCATTGTCAATGTTTGTGCTGCAATTTGTCATATGTCCTTACTAAGGGATACACCCTTATATCATAAGGGCAGATGGCACGCTGATGTCCCATATTTCACCCAAGGCCTAAATTAATTGTAATCATTCAACGCAGCAAAACAGTAGCCTAATCTAAGCTTAAAAAGAATAACTATGGGTTCTAAATGATTAAATCATGGCTTATTCTAAATAAGCATATTATTGGGATCAGTATCCAAAAATTAGGTTACTGTAGGCCTATATAACATGGAGCCCATCCATTGTTATATTCGTATGCTTTTTGTGCCGTAAATATTACAAAATCGATGTTGAACACAGTGAATCAAGATTTGTCGTGTGTGTGAATCTATGAACATCATGTACGTACAGTGTAGTTGGCTAATGCAGTAAAAATTATGTAGTGAAAAACGTGAACGATACTGATTTACGATCCCTATTTGAATTCTGAAATCTCGCACCCCCAGGTGGCGCTAGAGTACATAGAGGAGTCTCAATCTTCCTCCTCAACCGAAGGCGAGACGGTTCCGCTCGACGCCGCTTCCAGAAAACAGAAAAAGTCTTCTTCCGCACACGTCGTTTCCTTCCAGAGCCTCCGCTCGGTCGCGCGGGAAGGATTCGTCGCGACGTTTCCGTGCGCTGCGCTGGAGCGCGCGGGGTTCTACCGCGTGGCGGTGCGATCAAACAAGGACCGGCGCGCATCCATAGCGACCAGCGCTCCCATCAGGCATCAAATTTTTATGCGCAGTTGATGCTGATTTTTTGTAAATGATAAGGTGCAGTCAAAATGTGCAGTAACCCAGTGAATTGATCAATGCAGGTATAATAAACGTACAGTAAAGTTGTACAAAGCGACAATTTTTTTGTTGTAAAACTGCCGTGATATGCAGCTGTCGAAATTACTATAAAACATGAAACATTCTTGTGCACGTAATTTTGGCAACGAATCGCAAATCGATAAAACTCGCAAAAATTACGCGCGCAAAAATAAAGTTGCAGAAGCTATATAATGGGAAGTCCTCAAAGACGCAAAAATTAAGCGCAATAAAATTTCTAGAGGCAAAATAACTCGACCACCGTGCAGCTGAAATTTCATGTTTTACAGCTAGTAGAGTTCTGCATGGGAAAGGAAAAGTACTCAGGGGAATATATTTTGTGATCATTTATCGCGCATGTGTGGTTGTCTATTTTCCTTAAATTACGCTACCTGTCGTCAGGGTGGAGTGGAGCATGGAGTACGCGCTGACCGCCGCTGCGCCCACCGTGCGACCGTGCGAGGGGGCTGGGTTGGTGGTCAGCGTGCGGGGGCCGCGCTGCGCCGGCACAGACTACAAGATGCGCCTCTACCGACAGCTGAGGGGTGATGACGTCAGCGTCGCGTCACCTAGGCAACAGGTCAGCAACGTAGCCAGGGGAGGCGAGGGGGCAGCGGGGGCAGAGGGGTGCAGGGGCTGGGGAAAGGGCAGTGACCTCAACCCCCGCATTTCAGGCGCATCTGTCGAGTGCATTTTATACATACAATTATGTTTTGTGTCAAGTTTTTTCTAAGTCAAATTTAACAAAATTATCCATTTGGGTCGAGCAGTGTAATGTCATCATTCGGTTTACGTATGACGGTGTGGAGTTTCAAATAAACACGATGAGATTTTCTTAAGACTTGCTTAAGAACTTCTTAGGAATTTTTCTAAGATCGCTATGTGTAACAGGCACCCGGGCGTCATGCTAAATATGTGTTATAGCTGCACCTATTAGTCAAAAAACAGCCTGACGTTAAGATCCAGTTGTTCAATCACTAGTTATTTGAATGATATGAGATGTTAAAATCACTCTCCAATAATAGTGAGTTATTATAATATCTGCGATCTAATTTGTGCGGTCGTTTTGTCGTGATGTCATTTTTGTTCAGTGAGCAGGGCTTGATCTGCCAGTCGCCAAAATCGCCAAGAAGCGATGCAATTGAGCAGTTGGCGATCTTTTTCCATCTGGCAAAAGCCCTTGGCGAATGTTCAATTCATCCTTCGTTCTTAGAAGCTCAGTAACTGGATATATGGTGATGAAAAGAGCAATAAATTTACTAATATTCAAGTGCACTCAAATGGAACAAATGACAATGTGTAACAAATCGGTGAAAAAAGTATGGCCTGCCGAAATAAAAAGTCGTTTGGCAGATATTTTGCAAATTTTTGTCAAGACCCGGATCAGGCCCTGTCCAGAACTAAATGTGGCCCTCAACTAAACACGATCCTCAGCTAAACATGATCCTCAACTACTATCCTCAACTAAACATGATCTTCAACTAAACATGATTCTCAATTAAACATGATCCTCAACTTAACAATGTCATGATCCTCAACTTAACATGATTCTCAACTAAACATGATTTTCAACTACGATCCTCAACTAAATGTGATCCTCAACTTAACATGATTCTCAACTAAATATGATCGTCAACTAAATATGATCCTCAACTAAATCTGATCCTCAAGTAAACATGATCTTCAAGTGAACATGATCCTTAACTAAATATGATCCTTAACCAGGGCTTGATCTGCCAGTCGAGAAAATCGGCCCAAAAATTTTTTGGAGCAGTTGGCGATTTCTTTTCCATTTGGCGAAAGCCGTTGGCGATTGTTTTATTCGTCCTTCGTTGTTAGACGCTCAGTAACTGGAAATATGGTAATGAAAGGAGATATAAATTTATTATATCCAAGTGCACTCAAAGGGAACAAATGACAATGTGTAAAACGTGGCAAAAAAAATACGGCCTGGCAAAATTAAAAGTCGTTTGGCGAACGTTTGGCGAATTTTTTTCAAGATCCACATCAGGCCCTGTCTGTGAGTTTTGAAAACCAAATAGCACTGGGTTGACCAATTTGGCCTATGGGCTCCTTTCCACGATGCATATTTTGCATGCAATTTTACATGCAATTTTGCATGCAATTTTGCATGTAACCATGATAAGAAAATTACAATGTTAAATGTCCGTTGTCATGCCAAATATTTCCTTAACTTGATTTTGTGCATGGCTTGTTCCTTAACTGGGTTGCATACACGGCTTGCATGAAGCCCAGTTAAGGACATTTTACATTGTAATTTTCTTAACATGGTTGCATGCAAAATTGCATGCAAAATATGCATGGTTGAAAGGATCGCTAGGGCTTGTGTCATGTCAGATCTACGTGTCCGAGGTTCGAGTAAAGCGAAACGACGAGGTCTTCCCCTGCGAGCTATTCGAGAACCTGTATGGGGAGGAGGAGGGGGAGCAGGGAGAGCAGGGGGTGGGGTCCTCCCCATGGGCTGCGCTGGGGTACTGCTGGGTGTACGTGAGCACCGCGCGCTCCACGGGCGCAGTGCACACGCACGCCTCGCTATGTCTGCCCACCACCAGCGCAGACTGTAAGTAGTCTGTCTGTTTGTGTGTCTGTGTGTCTGTCTCTCTGCCTATCTCTCTGTGGTATGCCTGCATGTCTATTTATGAAGCAATGAATTCAAGAGTCATATTTTTCTGAGTTGTCTCAATTTCGCCAGGGGATCACATATTTTACGGCCGACTCTACATACTTGGCAGTCGACCCGCATCAAATTTTTATTCAGTTGCATAGAACTTTAACGGTTTTTGGTTTCAATAAAAGGCTTCCGGGCACAATATTGAATGTGTTGGAGGCCTATGCTCAAAGTGTGCTCTCTAGGTATCCAAACATGCCTTAATTTGAACACGTAAGTCAGAGTGTGTAAAAACGGAGGTACCTTTTTTTCGTACATCGCTTATATTTATATGCAGAAAATTGTACGAATTCTCGTTCATTCTCTATTGCTGACGATAGGGGGTATCACAGGCTTCTAAGGTCTACAGAGGTCATACATGTAGATCGACACCCATGGTAGAGGCTGTACTGTAGGCCTGTCGTGTAACGCCATTGAAAAAGTTAAGTCTGCCAATTCACTTGGTCTTGATTGTCAATAGTTAATGGGGTTTATGATCAAGTTGCCCATGTTCATGATCCTGTTAAGCTTTTATGCTCTATAGGTCTACAATTCATAAATTATTACGCGTTTAAGCATACATTTTACACCTGAACGCAAAAGTAGGTTATAGAGAAGCTTGATTTCTATGCTTGAAGCCTGATATGGACGTAAGTGTAGCCGATATAAGCTTGTTGTACCACCTTCATATAGTCACGTTGACTTTGTGCATCTTTTTGCATGCATACAGCTTTTCAAAACTGTTCGTCCTTCTGAATTTGGGCTTCGCTTCAAGCATGAAAGAATAAATAATGTATGTTTGAAGAATCAATATGTATTACATAAGTTTGGCCTTAGGCGTATAATTAATTGTAGAGTTAAACCAAAAATTGGCCACGGTTATAGTTATGTTAAAATCTTGAAGGCTGATTGAAATTGAGAGCCGGTAAAAAATTGTCGGTGGGTGCTTATCCGCCTCCCTGTAATTAACATTTGACCATCCCTAGACATTGCGTACATGCGCGTGTGGGCCAGCCTAAAATTGGGATCGAAGAGTTTGTGAAATATTGTTGAGGTCCAATTTTTTGTTGGGCCTTGGAGATTTTACACACAAAAGCAACTCTGGATCACATGCCTGCGTGTTTATACAAGCGAAACAAGTAACACTCGAACTCAAGTAACAGTTACTGTATTAATCCTCTTTAGGAATTGACTGCACAATGTAGCTGTATGTTACTGTTACAGTGCGTGGCCTAAAATGAATGACAGTCCGTCGCTCACATGTTATCGCAATAAGATCTTTCAAGTGGGCGTTCTTTGAACTGATCTATTATGTCAATCAGTTCGTTATAGCCTAGCATTGAGCAGTGGTATAGACTGTTAAACCTTAAACGATCAAATTAGATCCAAGCCCTAGCACATCACCTAACCAAATCAAAACCTAACGTAGGCTAACCCTGATCAGAATTGCATCATACTAACCTAAGTTAGCCTAACAGTACTAGACTACAGTTATCCACTTCTATGCTCCAGGGGGTGCTGAGAGCAACATTTGTCTTTCAGTGCAGAACTCGCGACCGGGGGGGGAGGGAGGGACGGGGGAGAGGGGGGAGGGGGGGGGAAGGAGGGTAAGGGGGGAGTGCTGACGGATGTTTGTGAGGCCATACTTAACAGTGCTTTTTTTTATTATCATTTATTTCTTTACAGCTGCACATCTCCTCTACGTGTGGTATACACTTTACTATAAATTACCGCTGCATCTTCTAGTTTGTAAACCTGTATATTTTGTGTACAACTACACACTGATATAATACCCTTTTCATACTTTGTGTGGCAGCGCCCCAGAACGGGGGCTGGAGCCCCTGGAGTCCCTGGTCCGACTGCAGCGTCACTTGTGGGGAGGGGGCGTGGTCTCGCTTCCGATCGTGCGACCAGCCGCCGCCGAGCAACGGGGGGGCCTTCTGCGCAGGGGCGATGACCGAACTGGGGACCTGCACCCTACATTGCAGAGGTAGGACCAGGCAGCTGTTACGAGTGAGTATGTGCAGACTCGCGCATACTCAGCGCAGTCAACTATGCACCGTGGTTTAATAAAAAGAAAGCCAAACTGTTTACTGTAAAACATGAAATTTTCGCGAGTTTGACCGATTCGTGAAATTTGCCAAAACAACATGAGCTCTGCAGTATTTCACATATCTCTATTGCCTGATCATATCGCGCTAAACTTAACAAACTTTGGCAGTTGAACTATCTATGCGACTCCAATGTATCGTAAAATATTAAGCAACGACCGATAGATGGTAGGAGTGTGGTTGCTTTATTGTCTTTGCACAGAGCGGTTTTTTTTGCTCAGACCCGTTGTTTAATATTATCCGCGCAGAGCTGCGTCTAACGACCGCCCCCATTCCTCATCATCGTGCTCCGATTGGCTGCGAGTGTGGCTGCACGATGACCGCTAGGCAAGGCATCCTCCTCTCCAACTCTACCTGTTCCACCACATCCGTCTGGATCATTCGAAGCGAAGCCAACTTTGTCGTAAAACTTACATTTCTTCACTTCGACGACTTTGGCAACTCCCAAGATGGCCGCCGACTCTCGGCGAGGGTCAAAGTTCGCGACGGGGACACGGTCTTGGCGAACCTGCTGATGGCGTGGGGCGAGGGGGTGGGGGGGGCGGAGATGGTCAGTTCCGGTTCGGCGATGTTTGTGGAGTACGAAGGGGGGGTTGCGGCGGAGCAATTGGTAGCGGGATTCGTAGCGACGTATTCAATTGTGGGTAGGTGGTGATTGCCATAGGTCATTATAAATCAAATCAAATTCAAATCAAATCAAATCACTGGGCTTATAGTCCGTTTCGGCGCCGAAAGGCGCCATCGGGGACCTCTATAATATCGATAATCTATATAATCGATAACCTCATAGGTTGGATTGTTTAGTCAAGCGTTAATATGTAAACAGTCTTGTCCATTTTTGAAGCCATTCTTTACAGGTGTTAAATTTAGAAATTATGACTGCACAATGCACATTTGCTGTGTAATATTGGGCATGTTGGTTTAAATACATCACGTGCTTGCAATATTTTTAAACTATGAGAATTTAGCAGTATTTAAAAAATACGCACGTACTGCCTAAGTCGCTGCAATTTCTCTTCTGTTCTGCAGCGCTTAATCTCACCCTCCCGCCCGCCCCTCCCCCTCCGGCCCCCGCCCACACCCCCGCCTGGGTTCTCTGGGAGCACGCCTTCGCGGTCGTCATGGCAACCTGCGGCGTCATCGCCCTCGCAACTGTCGGCTTCGCATGCCACCGCCGCTACGGGGGGCGGAGCGTGGCAGGAGCCAAGGGCGTCAGCATCAGCCACAGTGCTTCCAATCAGAGCGCGGGGCTCATGGAGGGCTACGGAGAACAGGGCGGAAAGCCCCGGCGTCATCGCCATCGGCATTCCCCGCGGTCTCCCCGGCGGGACTCCGATGGCGAAAGGGGCCACAAGCGTCGGAGGTCCGTGGATGATCCGGATATAGTCGTCGCAGGATTTGATCCTTTGGACGAACGGAAGAAAATAAAGGCTGCGTGGAAGCATGGTCGAGCGCGGATGGAAGCGTCTGGAGACCAGGCGCCTCAGATCAGCGAACGCGGGAAGTGGGGGAAAGTCCGTGCCGATTCTCCGGCGAAACCGCTCGAGCGCGGCGATGCAGCGGACGCGGCTACCGCAAGGGAAATTCGTCATGCGCGGCGACGCGGGCACCGGGTCTCGGAACTGGATCAACACCAAGGTCAAGGCCTGGGTCAAGTTCAAGGTCAAGTTCAAGGTCAACCAGACTCGGATGCTCGGCGGCGGCACCGACGTCACCGTCGTCGATCGCCGAACGACGAGTCGGGAAAACCCCACAAGCGGTCGCGGCATTCCCCCGGGCAGGCTACCTCGACCTTTGAGGAGGACCTGCGTATGTTGTCGCGCCTCAATGATGTCACGCGTGACGTCACACGTGACGTCAGATGCACACCGGCGAACGTAGTCGATCCGAGCGTGGTTTACGGCGGCACTGCGAGAGACGCGATGCGCCGACGCAATCTTGCGCTGGAGTTCAGTCAGCGTTCAGCCCCCCAGCAGCATGAGAGAGGACGTGCTGCCACACTGGCTCCCCCGGTCCCAGGGATGTCCCCGGTGTTATCGACCACGCAGCCTGTCGCGATGGTTCACCCCCCGCCTGCCCAACATTTACTTCCCCCATCGCAAACGTGGCATGCCGTGCCGCATGCTCGAGATAGCCTCGAGAGAATTTCGTGCAGAAGTCCCAAACGCGATTCTCCGATGCTCTCTCTGGCCGAATATTCATCTCCGGTGCTTGCGAGGAATCGGTCTCCGGGACTCTTGGATGACCGGAGACCGGTGGAAGTCTCATTGGTTAGCTCGCCTCCTCCCATAACGATCATGCCGCTAAACCAGCTGGTTTGCCAGCCGCTTGGCTACGTTCCTAGCTCCGGTGTCGAAGTCTTAAGGCCCTCTGGCGTTCCAGAACATTCCGTTCGGACTTTCCGGTCACCGGGAGTATCGCAGTTTTCTCATCAGACGTTCAAACCGCAAATCGTTCGTCAAAACCAGACATTCAAACCGTCAGGGCAGCAGCAGAATTATTCTAATCAGACGTTCCGACAAGCGCCGTACGTTCCGGAATGTTCCGAAATGTTTCTTGATCTTCCGGAATGTTCCAGCGCGACGACATTCAAGCCGCGAGTTACTTCGACTCCGATTAAGGTCGAGGTTCATCTGCCGCAGGATGGCGCTCTGAATTGTGAGGAAGAAATAGTCGAGCCTCCCGCAGGGGCAGGGAACCCGCAGCGGAGGATAAGCAAGTCTACCAATGCAGCGGAGGTTGCAGACTCAGTTCTTGTCAGAGGCAGTACCTAGGAAGTCTAGCCACTTAGCGAGTCTAGCACCAAACAAGGCTAGCACCAAGCGTGGCTAGCACCTAGCGAGGCTCGCACCCAGCTAGGCTATGCACGTCACGAGTCTAGCCACCTAGTGAGGATAGCAACTAGCGAGTCCCTAGAGAGTCTAGCACCAAGAGGTTAGCACCTAGCGAGCCTAGTACCTAGCGAGTCACCATGACTGCCGTGAAGATGTGAGAACTGTGGCGGTTGAACGATTTTAAAAACGAGTAGGGCCTGACCGTCTGAGAATAGCATATTTATTTGAATAAGTTATACACAGCCAGCATTCACTGAACTAGATAATACACTAGCCGCATCTTGCATCTTGCACATTGTGTACCGCTTTTGTGCTGCGATGTCTGTGTGAATAAGGAGTCTTAAATAAACTCAGTTCTAAGCTTGACGAAGGTGGGCAATCCTACGCAAGACACCTAACACTGAGATTTTACCATGGAAAATTTTTCACAGTAGATAATTACCATGGTTAACAATTTAACCATAAGAAATTAACTATCGATAGCGCACTTATATGGGAATGTGAGCGGTATCGACTAGGCCTACAGCAAATGAACTATATCTGCAAGTCACCATGTGGACCAGCTTGCGTTCGAGATAGGCCTAGTAGTGTTTGAAAAACAAGCGTTACATACCAAGTATTTCAAAAGCGTCGCCTACCAGGGGGGTTATGTAGCCATATTTTTTATGAGAAGAAATGCAAAGTCAAAATGAATTATATTTTGTTCCTAAGATTAACAATTGAATCTGTGCTGTAGTTGAATCACAACTTGAGCAGCAGTCTCCTTGATTCAGTTTAATAATGCAGATAGAATTGCAGCCTGATAACCAATTATCAACAGAATTACATCTTGATATGCACAAACTAGCGTCAGCTAAAATAACATGAAATGTAAATATCATTATTGAAATCATACTACACTAGCTGATCGAGAACTGTATACTTGATATAATGGACACTAATAGCTATAAATCTATTTCGTACAAACTGCAGTGGCGGTGCAAGACATGTGGCTGGGGGCTGATATCTCCGACGAACCTGTTCAAAACTCCCTCCCCAATAGCTTTTTATCAAATCATTTGAATGGCGCAGAATTATTGGAAATGCGTGGCGGAGAACATGACAACACTATTACTTTACTATCGTCGTGACTTACTAGCCACCCCATCCTCAAATATATGTTGCCTACCCCCCTTCTCAAATATATCTTGCACCGCCACTGACTAACTGCATACGACTATTTTGCAAATGCGGTAAGAATGTCAGACCCAGTGAGATACAACATTCACGATATTTTTTACTTTCTATCGCGCACACGGGCAATTTCACAACGTACGCGCGATTTCCCAATTTCTCGAAAGCCTTGTAAAGCAATTTGTCAAATATTGCTTTTGCTGCAAATTTAGGAGGCTCATCGTAACAATTTGTGTTCGTTAGTATTATAGCAAACGACTGTAAGTTAACTTATAAACAAACTAAGCGATATGTGATACAAATATAGAAGAAACACAATTCATCGCTCAAATCAACTACAGTACACAAAATGTTGATAAATAATCATCTATTAAATTATGGCTAATGTATATCAATGATTAAATAACCTGTACAACTGCTACAGCAATAAACCTGAACACATAGATTTGCTGTACTTGTCCATTTCATCTGACACTATATTGGTGGACATAATTCATATATATTAACCAGTGTAGCCACTCGCTTTTTCAATTAAATTTTTTGCTTTTTGAGGTTCTACATATTCTTGTGCTTTTTCTCCTCTAGAAGGCAAATAAGTGTTCTTTAACGTTGGCAAAATAAACTTTTAAACGGTAAAAAATTAATTAGCACTGTTAAGAATGGCCTCACGAGTGAAAAACACTGATTCAGGTATAATTTTTTTGAAAAATCTCCGTTAATACACTTAATATCGAAAATACGTATTTCAGTAGATTCAGAATAGTTCTAATGGTGGATTTTCTTAATAAATTTGACAAAATTGTGCATTTTTCAAGCCACTTCCATGCTTTTTTCAAAGTTCAGTAAGCGGAACACAATTTTTGAGAAGAATCGTAGTTACAGTCCAAAGGCAACGAGTTAAGCCAATATATGAATCAATTTACACAAATCATAATCACAAACAGGCTTGCTAAACATTACAAGAATACACAAAGGTATTCAGTGAAAAAAAAAAATTCTTTTGGACACATCAAAACGTTGAAGATAAATATATTATTGAGCACAAAGAAAGCAGCACGAATGTAATTGTGTCAAACTCCCGTCGAAAAACTCATAAATGGATAAAGGTTGCAAAGCGGCATAATACGTAATTGGAAGTTTGCACGAAGATAAATTTTAAAAGCCAAAACGTTGCAACGCGCATCACGACAACACTATAATCAAAAATTATATCAAAATCGATAGAATTGGCAATAAATTGTAAACATTCCAAACGTAAACTGATATGAGAAAAGATAAGGCGTGTGGAATGCTAACCATACGGATTGAAGCGAAAGGGTACAAAATCCGTGAATTCTCCTTCTAATTGGCTTTGCTTCTTCACCAGTGAATCAAAATGGAACATCCCTAGATTCTGGTTTCACCAAGAAAAGCAACCCTAGGTCGCATTTTTTTACGAGAATATCCCAACCTCGCATTATAAAATGCACCATTTTATTTAAAATATCCCAAGATATCCGGGGATGATTGCATTAAAAATCATCCCTCAATCTCAAAAATATCCCTAAATCTGGTCATATATCCCAAGCATATCTTCACAACGCACAGTGACACAAAATAAGCAGCCAGCACAGATCGCACCCATCAGCAAGTCTTCAGTTTGAATTCAGTGAATTCGTGTTCACAACATATGCACGACGAATTTTCTTTAGAGAAGTAAGAAATTTGTAATCACAATATCGCATGTAGCATCGCTATATTGTTTTTCTTTTATTCTTGCTAATGTCCAATTTGCATGACTAAAGGTTATTGATTTATTTACGTCAAACTCGACACAAATTTTCAACATTTGATCAAACTCGACCCAAGTTCTCCAAAGAGAAAGAAGAGTGAAATATTTTCACAAATTATAAGGAAAATTATATAAATTATATAAATTTACAAATTATACAAAAAAATTTTAAAAGCTGAATTCATACCAAGTATTGGTTGAAAAAAGTAAATCTGTAATTTAAAAAAATCTAATATTTGGAAGGTTTAGAAAAAAAATGTAAAAGCCTTGGAGTTTGACGAAATCTTTTTCCCCAACGAATTACTGGAATTTTTCAACCTGTGAGTCAAAATAAAAATCACTAGCTCTAAGAAATAATAGTTATAAATCTATTTATCAATCAGATCATGTCAAAAGAACATTGATATCAGCGTGTGGCAATGTCGTGATCTCAGCACAAAATATCACGCAACAATTGCAGCTTAAATTTAAGCTTAACATAAATATTAAGTTTTGTACTAAATATCAAAGAATATTTGGCGAATAACAAAAAGCATTGGAATGAGAAAAAGTACAATCTGATCAAAACCATCAAATAAAGGAATGAAAAGTCTGTAGCATCGTATCACAAAAACTCCATTCAAAGGAAATCTACGTTCACTATTGACTACTGAATATGCAAAGAACTACAATTAACTTGTCGTGGAGCCACAAACTCATCCGCAACATCATTTGCATATTCATCAGCATATTCAGTGTACACAATTCGCATGTATTCTACATTATTGTGGCACCAGATGAAATATGCAAAATCATTCGCATATTCATTAGCAAAATAAATGTACAAAATTCACACGCATTCTAAATTATTGCTTTACCGGAAGAAATACGCTTAATCATTTGCATATTCATTACCATGATCATTATACACAATAATCCACATGCATTGCAGTAACAGACAAAAATACAGTCATTTAACTTTCAACGAGCTCTAAATATCAAATTCGCAGCGAATACTAACTCCAACCGCGATCACAAAATGCTACGGTGGTTACGACCAATCACAAGAGCCAATATGCACGTAACAAAAATACAAGAGTCGTTGAGTATATAAGGTACTATCAGCTGCAGTTTTTTTATTTTTGAAAACAAAGGAATCCAAGATATACATTTTGTAGGAAATTAACTTTCCAACATCTTTGGAAAATTTCGCAACCATGGCATCACTAAAACTACGTCTGGTAGACAATAAACATGGCAAGGGTGCCGCTAATTGCGCCCCGCAAGGAACAGCGCGCAGTTATTCGTTTTTTTAGGCTAAGGGACTTAAACCGACGGAAATTTTTACTGAAATGCTGCCAGTATATGGTCAGAAGTGCTTTACGCAATCGATAGAACACCATTGGTGCGACAAGTTTTCTAAAGGTCAAAAAAGTTTAGTCAATGAGAAACGACCTGGCTGGCAGGTTGTTGCAACCAACAATGACAATTAAATCAATGTGCAACCAACAATGACTAATGAAATAATTAATTAGTTATAGTTAACTTCCATTGTTTACGTGTTCATTCTAAGCATGTTGTTGCATATTTGCATTTTTTGTCTAATTTTTGTGACAGTTAATAGTATTATTGGACAAGTTTCCACACCCCTGCGGTACTGTAGATATCACCGACTTCACGTTATTAATGTCATGGCTACAAATTTTTTTAAAGATGTTTAAAATTACATTTCCTGCAAAACGTATATCTTGGATTATTTTGTTTAAAAAAATTAAAAAAACTGCAGCGGATAGTACCTTATATACTGAAGGATCCTCGTAAATTACGCAACGTTCGATCAAAATCATGCAGTGAGCAAACTTTAAACATACATTTGTTGATAAATCAATGTTCCGCATTAGTTTATTAACTGATCAGTTTATATACAGCAGGGGTATTCAAGAAATTTTCTTAGGGATCAAAACTAATTATAGAACGACTCTGAGGTTCGGAGAAGTTTCGTACACTGAAATATCCTCAATACAATAATTTCAATATAAAACTGTCGTCCCACAACAAGAGTCAATGCGTAGAAGACATATTAACTATTGTTGTAGGCTGACTGTTATAAAATCCGCTATTTCTAGCGCATTACAAATTAGCTATTTAGTGCCGATCTTCCGAAAAAATTAGTTTATACGCATCTTCGGGGAACATTTGAAAACCCTTCGGGGGCGGGACTGGCCCGCGGCCCATCTCTTGAATAGCACTGACGTACAGGTTTATTCTACACACGTGACCCGTTTTATTAATGGAGCGGATTGGCAGCCACATTCATTCAGATCTACGTAAAGGCACAATTCAAACAAATCAACGCGAGTCATGAACTGAACCCTGCGCTATCGATGAATAGAAACCAAGCAAGCACATTAAATCAAATGTCATTAAATTCTTCTATTCTAAAGAAATCTCTTAATGAAAATACTCTATTAATAATTTTAAACAAGCTACAACACAATTCTAATAATAAACATTAATCAATGATTAATATCTTAAATATTTAAAGGAAATCCATCAAATTTATGTCAAAACTGACTCAATAAAGACCATTATAGACCAAATTAATGTACAAAATTTCAGTAACCATTTCTTAGAAATTCCAAACATTTTACATCAATTTCACTTTAAATTAGTGACACTAGTTAAAGGCATTTTTATTTAATTTAAATCTAAAGACTATTAATTATGACATATAAAAATATAAACAAATGTAGTGTTATTATCTGAAAGTGGGTTAAAGTGGATTACGCAAGAATTCTAGCAAAATGCATCGGGCAAGCCTTTAAAAGAGTTTACAATCGGTAAATTACTCAACTAATTTAGTCTGCTACATAACGAAAAATCAACCGCACTTGCTTCAAAATGTACGGGTTGGGAGCCTCAGCTCCCAGATCTAGCTGGATACAGAGAAAAGTCGCGGGGGTTCGGCGCCCCCCCCGGCTGTCGGCGATCCCGCCGCACAGAATTTCTCCAACTCGGCGTTTGCCCGTTCAAACTCATCTTCGAGTATCTGAAGAACAACGACGAAGAACGATGAACGAGCGACTATCTTCAGCGCTATTTTAGCGTGTTATTTTTGTCATTTTTACCGATTCGCAAAATTCGCCAAAATATTACATTTTTAACACTCTGAACTGTTGTAAACTGATAATTATTATACGCTTCACGTCAGAATCTCTTTAAACTTCTTTATTTTAGTGCTCCATAACGTAGAATCCCTGCCGCATTTTTAACAAATTGCTACTTGATTCATGTTTAGGGTAGTGAGAGGTGGGCGTGTGTGTGAGCGGGAGCAGACCTGTTTGCGCCTGGAGAGCTGTCCCTGCCACTCCAGTGCTTCTGCCCGGTAGCGTTCCGCCAGCTCGGCGAGCTTCTGTCGCTCCGACTGACGCAACTCAGCGAGGCGCTCCGACTGAATGACACACACACACACCACATGTGCTACGCACCACACGCTATGCACCACACTCGCCACACATGCGATGCACCACACATGCTGCGCACCACACACGCTACACACTGCACATGTACAAACCCACATACACACACAAGTACATAACTACATAAGCAATTGAGCATTCTTGGCCAACCTTGGACATTTCTGTACTGTGGCCGTGCCTACCATTCAAAACTTTCACTCTCCCGCATCGTTTCTGCTCTACCCGACGTCCGTTTCTCTCTGGACTTTCAAAAACACATGGCAGTAACGAACCAGGCTATAATAAACAGCTCATGCCGCCCCTTCTTCCAGCATTATCACTAATTACAACTGATGATTGCCAACGAAAAAGGGAGGTCCCCGACGACGTCCCTGGACGCCAAAACTAATTCTAAACTCATAATTTAAATAATGCCGCTAGACACACCTGGATCTGCTCCAGTTCCCTCAATCGTGCCTGACAGTCGGCTTGAAGGTCGCTCATCTGTCGACGATGCTTGTCGTCCAGACGCGCGGTTGCCTCCGCCGCTCTCTTGCGCTCCTGCTCCTCAAACTGAACGTCAGTGGGTGTGAAGCAATTCAACAAGAAGCTTGACAATGACCCTCAAATAAGCCAGGGGCGCAATTTATACATGATGACCTAAGGTCACTACAAGTAATTAAAGACAATTAATTTGCGTGAAATAAAAAAAAATCACAAAAATTCAAACTATTTGATTATTATTAATCGAATTAAACGATAGTTCATCGCTCGATGGCATACTTTGGCTAGCGTGTCTCGATCCTGATCTGGTGTGGAAGGGGGCCCTTCAATTAAAAAGTGTGGACGGGGACTAAATTAACCAAAAATTAATCAAATCACTAGATAATTAATGCGGCTAATTGATAATAAAATCTAATTGATAATGAATCTAGTTGTTGTTCGTTCTAATCGTTCATCGCTCCTTGTGGCGTACCTTGGCGAGCTTGTCGCGATCCTGCTCCGGTGTGGAGGGGGCAGCGGTGGACAGGCGCAGACTGCGCTTGAAGAGCTGCATGCGCGTCTTGGCCTCCTCCCTCAGCACACGGGGGAGCTGACGCCGCTCGCCCTGCTGGCGCTGCTGCAGCTCTGAGACAAGCTGGGCGCTTGACCCTTCCAACTGGGCACTCTCCTGCAACATATACAGTACCTCATGATTTGAAATAAAGGACAAAAATCCTTGACTTTTTCAAATATTATCCAATTTTCAAAAGTCTTTAACCACTAGAAAGAGGTCTAGAACAAATTGCATTGCCAGAACAGTGACGCCAAACACTGAGAATGATCTCACTGAGTGAGTGAGTAAGTCAATGAGTGACTGAGTGAGTGAGCGAGTGAGTAAGCACCTGTTCATTGCGCTTGAGTAGTTGGTTCATCATCAGCAGCAGGCGTTCCTTGGTCTGACGCACAAGCAGCTCGTTCTTTTCTCTCATCTGTCGCTCCTCCAGCTCCCACAGCGCGCCCTCCCTCACTGAAACAAGCGTTCCCCTACCTCAATAAAACACGGGGCCCCCTACCACATTGAAACACAGGGCCCCCACCCCTCACTGATGCATGCGCCGACACCCCTCACTGAAATATGCGTCCCCTTTCCTCACTAAAACATGCACCCCCCCTTCACAGAATCACGGGGCCCCCACCTCCCAGTGAAACATGCTCAGCCAATCAGTGAGTGAAGTGATGAAGTACAATGAGTGAGCAAGGAAGTGATGGAGTCAGCAAGTCAGTTACAATGAGTCATACTAGTCTCACTCATTGTCAATCACTATCCCAATCATTGTCCAAATCACTGTCTCAAACATTGTCTCACCCACTGTCCCACTCATATTTCACTCATTGTTCTATTCATTGTCACACTCATTGTCTCATCCATTCTCTCACTCACAGCCCACTACCTCGCAGCAGCCGCTGTTTTTGCTTCACAAGTTGTTTCACTCCGTGCGGAAGCAAAGACAAAGAAGAAGAAGAGACCTCGCAGCAGCTGCTGTGTCTGCTCGACGTGTTGTTTCTCGAGTAGCGCGATCTTCTGTCGGTGCTGCTCCTCCAGACGAGTGACACTGCGGCGCAGCGACTCATCCTGGCTCTCAACAAACTGGCGCTCCTGCACCGCACACACCACGCACCACTGCACCACACACTGCACCACATACTTTCACAAGCTTCAACTTCTTCAACTGCAACTTCACTACCGCACTCCATCCTAGTGGATGCTCGTTCGCAGGGCTGACAAATTTAACCCACCTTTGCCAAGGGTGCACAAAGTGACTCAATAATCTTGTTGTGGCCGGAATTTGAACCGACGCGCTGTCAAGCCCATAATCCGAGCTCCGCGACTTAGACCACTCTGCCACAAAGATTCGTTACACCACATCCACACTGGATCCAGGGTGTACTATTACCGTTGTGGTGGTAGTACCTCCTCGAGTTGAGCGAGTCGTTTCTCTTCCTGTCTCTGACGCAGCAGGTCTCGGCGCACGCTGCCCGACACATTGTCCCCCTCCACTCGCACGACCTTCAGCTCCTGGCGCTTGAGGTCACGCAACGTCTTCAGCTCTCTCTCCTGCACACACACACATACGCACTGATGACATCAAAAACACACTAACAGTACCACACAAACATTAATAGCATCACACACACACCAACAACACCATACACACGCACAATGATGGCATCTTACACATACACACGCACCCATGACTATCGGCACACACTGCACTTCACACAGATGCACCCGTGACGATTGGATAGACTGAACGGTATGAGTAGATTAATCACGGAACTGAGCAGCACTGTAGAATACAAAGAACTAGTTAGAACCCAGTTGAGCCTCTTCTTTTTGATACAGTTCTTGAAGCCAGCAGCAGCAGCAGCAGCTCAACAGCATCAGCAGCAACACAGCAATAGCATCAGCAGCAAGAACAACAACAAATTTAACAACAACAGTAACAAGACCTGGTCTAGCTTCATCCTCTTGACATGGTTCTTGACATCGGCGGCCTGGTTGATGCGCACCCTGTCAACGGTCTGACGCGCCTGACGACTCAGCTGGTCGACATCGTTGTCATACGTCCTCAGCAACACCTGCGCCACACCAACACCACACGCGCCAATATCTGAGCCATGCCAACACCTGAGCGATAACATCTGAGCCATGCCGACACAACACGCACCATCACCAAAAGCGCCAACACCTGCAGCACCCACATCAACCATGCACCTACGATTATTTCCATTACTCAAAATCTATTTATCGCAGCCATTTTCCTGCAAAAACACAAATATTATCCGCGAATCACCAGTGCCGATACAGGTTCAAAAATACCTAACTGCTGGTTGAGGTCTAAGGACAGTGGCAGTAGCGAAGACTATTACAGCTCAAAAAACCGTTCCCTCGTATTTAGTCACCTTTAATGAGTCGCATGTGGATCTCTGGGCTGCTGATTATTCCATTTTTGTCCCAGTCTGCGGGGGGAAGCCCGAGACGTACCTGCATGTCTCGCTCGAGCTTGTTGTTCTGTTCTAGTAGCACGGCGGCGAGCTTGGCGTCGAGGTCCTGGAGCTGTTGATGTTCCTGCTTCTGTTGGAGGCGCAGCTGGCGCAAGTCTGCCTTCCTGCACCACAGCACCGCGCACAGGGGGTCAGACAGACCGACAGGCAGAGAAGCAGCTCAAAGATAGCAATATATGCTAATTTTCGGATGCTCACCGCGCCTGCGCCCTAATTTGAATAAAATTTTTGACGCTAGATTCTATTTTACTTCGGTTTACGTTAGGATTTCTTTAGGGTTAGGTAGGGCATGGGCTAGGATTATATTTAGGGTTAGAATAGTTAATTTGTAGTTATATTTGATTGATAATGCATTTAAATTACCATTCAAATGAGCCTGCGCACGCGGAGGGATGCTCCAAAATTAGCATATACTATGATCCGTGAGCGCTAAGTGTCAGACAGGCTAGCAGATAAGCGTTGTGGCCGAGTGGTCTAAGTCACGCAACTCGGATTATGGATTCTCCACCGTGTCGGTTCAAATCCTGGCCGCGGCAAAGATTTTGAGTTACTTCGTACACTCTTAGCAAAGGTGGTTTAAATTCGATAAAGCCTTGCAAATAGTCACAATCATGGTGGAGTGCAGTAGTGAAGTTGAAGCAGACAGGCTGTCAGATAGCCAGTTCCCTGATAACTTCTTAGAAAACCGAAACAGCTTTAGATACACTATATTTTGTCCACTACATTGTGTCCTGACCAGAGGAGGTGCTGTTCTTGCTTCTTGTTCTCCTGCCCCTCGACGACGACAGACAGGGTCTGTGTGGTGACCAGGGTCCCGTCCACGTCGCGATACTGTCGCGTCTTGGTCAGCGTCTTCTTATAGCTCTGCAGCGCGATAATAAAAGGCGTTTAATCAAAACTGAAATGCTTCAACATATTTCTTATTGTTCTACTAGATGGGTCACGTTTACGAATGGTCATAGCTTTGAGCCATATTGATTAAGGTTCATTCAGCAGATATCTGTTGTTTTCTTTTTTTCTCTTTCCTCCAATCACCTTCTTGTATTCTTGATCCATTCCCTCCTTCACCTCCTTCCCATCCCCTCCGTGCTTCCCTCCCACCCCCGCGGCAGCGCCAGGAGCTCTCGGCGCCCGCGCAACCACCTGAGGGGGTGCTCCAGCGATTCCCTGCACGGGCGGGGGGGGCGCGGGCTTGGTGCCCCCCTCGTGGCGCGCTCTACTGGCCGCGGCCTCCACGGCACCCTGCCGGGGCTCCAGCCTCTTCGCGCCCTGGGTCTGATGCCGCTCGAACCCGGGCCCTGTGTGGGGAGCGGGGGCCTCGGCAGGCACCGGGGGGGAGCGGGGGGTGCGACCGGGAACGTCAGGTGCTCTCGACTTGTGGGGGGCGGGAGGCGCTGGTGCCAGGGTGCCGTTAGCGGAGGGACGACCGTCGTCCTGATACAAGAATACTACAGTAATAGCTACAAACCACAACTATACAAGCTACAACAATACAGACTACAACTGTGCAAGCTACAACTACACAAGCCACAATGTATAAAATACGACTACGCATGCGATAACGTACAAACTACAATTATACAAACAACAACTAGACAACAATTATTGTGCCACAATAAGGGCTGTCTACTCGCTATGGACGCATGCGGCTGCCTCACGGAACTCGGCTCACTCTGCCTCCGACTGCCCACCCTTATTGCTTCTCGTCTAATGTCAATATTATTATTTGTCTGCTACTGCTGCACTGTATGTAAAGCAATAAGATGATGAAAAAACACAAAAAACGCATAAAAATCGCAGAGCTTCCCGATTCAGACGCACAGAATCTGAGGTTCTAGCTGAACGCTTTATGCCACAAAGAGTTAGTTAGTGTGTGGCAGAGCTTGCTTTGCGTGTTTATTTAGAGTTTATTATAGGTTATTAGAGCGTTTATTTTAGATGGCGCCACTCACGGGGTTGATGATGAGCTCCGTGATGACCTCAAGGAGCGTGCCGGCGATGGACGGCTGGCGGTTGTTGGAGAGGATCACCTCCTCCACGATCTGCTCCACCACACGCTCCAGCACGGAGGCAAGGTCCACCTCTGCCGTGCCCACGTCGCCCTGCGCGGAAGAGCACGCAAGTGGCCGTGGTGAACCATCAGTCAAGCAGCAGTCTTGTTGTTTAAGAATCGTATGTGTAGTAACAAAGACTATTACAGTCCTGTTCTTCACATAACTCACGCACAAAACCGCTCCGCCTTCTTTACTCGACTTTCACGACTCGCCCTAGGCGCTCAAGCCAATTCTTTGTTCCCCAGCTTGCAGGGGTTCAGTAAACAATCAGATAACAGCAGTGAAGCATCAGTGTTTCTGGGACATGCATAGTAAATGCACTAGGTCCAGTTGTCCAATAGCGAGTCATCTGGTTTTCAAAATGTTACAGAACAGATATGATGACCCAATCAGATCGTGCAAATTATATTTCAGATCATTCACATAACTCGCTATTGAACAACTGAGCCTATGCCCTCCAATGCGCCTGCCGACTCACTTTAATGACTTCCATGATGGCCTCCAGCACGACGCCGGGCACGGACGGCTGGCGCCGATTGGACGACAGAACCTCGCCGACGATGTCGTCGACCAATAGCGCGACGACCTGCTTCTCCAGCTCAGCTGCGCTGTCGTCCTAATAGGGCAATGATTGGTCACACGTCTTAAGCCTTCAGCCAATAAAAAATTTCACCCATTTGTTAGCATTAAATTTCAGTCATAAATGTTTAATGATTAAAATCAGCAGTCATAATGTTGGAGTGTTTTGATCATTATCATCAGCCAATCAGTGGTCCAATCCAATTTAGGATATAGCTGATATCGGATGTAGGATGTAGCAGATAAACTCTCTGCATGCCAGGAAACAAAAAACTGGTTTGCAGCCCACAGCTCTCCGGTGAACTTGACGAGGCGACTAAAGAAGGAAGAGCAACCCTTTGCTCGGCCCCAAGTCACTGACCGGGACTGTAATAGTCTTTGCTACTACGCACGGTCTTTAAACTCCAACCACCAACGTAACTGACCAGTCACAACTACTATTATTCAAAATCATTGCAATGTACACAAGTTGGCGGCTACAGTCAAAAGAAATTAAAAGTTACTTGAATTGACAGAGCAGTGTAAACGTAACTATTTCACGACGTGTACGTCATATAGGTGACAACACTGTGCAGTAATTAAATAATCAATGACCCTCAGAAATGATATATTATCGCCGTCAATCTCATACAGCAGTGCTGTCGACGTTGACCGACATCGCGCTGACGGAGGGACTATCTAGGTCAGCCGTCGTAAAGCTTGATAGATCCTGAACACATAAACAGATCATATATTAGAGACTATCTTGGTTAATGGTTATCCATCGTAAAGCTTGATAGATCCTGAACACATAAACAGATCATACATTAGAGACTATCTAGGTTATCCGTCGTAAAGCTGGATAGATCCTACACACAAAAATGCAGATGGCACACATAAGATACGTAATAATTAAGTATCGCACAAAGATTCAGAAGTCTTAAGGAAAGAATGATTAATAATCCAGTTAAAATGTCGAAATCTGGTACAACGTAAATGCTGCACACCCCCAAAATAGCAGATCATGGTGCTCATACCAATTTCTAGTTTTTCGAGCCCTCACAGCTCGATTGCCTTTGTGCTAGCAACGACGCCCGTGCTACGTAGCTCTTTCGTTTTACTCAGTTTTGTTCAGCAAGTAAAACTAACGCAAATTACATGACACAAACAAAAAATCCAGAGATACTTAAAACTCTATTGGGCATTACATGATGCTCATACCCAGCGGTCATACATACGAGTAGGAGTCCCATGTAAAGCGAGAAGTACATCACATTACATAAGACTAGGAGTCCCAGCGGTCATACATAGGACTAGCAGTCCCAGCGGTCATACATAGGACTAGGAGTCCTTATGTAATGCGAGAAGTACATCACATAGTCCACCGCAAACTAATTTGCATATAAATATGCATGACTGCACAGTGCACAATATAAATATATTGCATCATAATATATTACATCGTTGCTGATCTCCTCAATCTTGACGTCCTCGACGACAATCTCGGCCATGGCCTCGCTGAGCAGAGCTCTGATTGGTCGGTTGTCGGTCGCGTCGCAGACGAACGGATGAAGCCTGAGCGTCGACGCGTCAGCGCGCACAACCGGATTCTTCACCAGACAGCGCGCCAGGAAGTCACTGAACTCTCGTGACCTGACACAGATATAGACCACTCTCAGCCAATAGGAGAGCGACCTGGCACAAATAAAGAACACTCTCAGCCAATAGTTGAGCACGCGTGCCACTAGCTATGTCAGCGGTCATAAAGCCGGATCGATAATAAATGCACATACAGAGCGTATAACAACGAAGGGTCTATCTAGGTCAACCATCATAGAGCTTAATAGACCCCAAACACATGATTACGATAGTAAAAGTTTATAAAATTTAAATCGCTAAATTTAGATCATCAAATTAAATGATTGATTATCTGTAATTTTTTAAAGATGGAATCAGTAATCGGATAAATTTACAAATCCGTTTGTTCTCAGTTAGAATAATCCGTTTCATACAAAACACTCCAAGGAAATAGAAGAGCTCCTGTGCTACTGGTACAATGATGCACAATGATCAATAAAATTTAATACAATTTAAGTTATTAAACTTAAATCATTATATTAATAATGTTTTGTTCATTAAGTTAACAATTTGAAGGTTTTATTGAAGAAAGAAACAATTAGAATCGAGCAATTTACAAATTGATATTATATTCTCCAATTAGTCTGTCAGCAAACTAGTAAAATAAAAGTTTTGAAAAAAAATGACAAAATTATAAAATAGAGTATCTAAAAGAATCTATACTTAAAAACTTAAATTTTTTCTCATTTTCAGGAATCGAAAAGGTGATAACTTGACACAAGGTAATCCGTGGAGAAAGAGAGGGGTGTACGTACCACCGACTGGGGGCGACCAGAGTGGGGGGCTCCGATTTCTGAATCTTGATGAGCACCCTCATGGGATGCATCTCGTGATTGGGCGGTTCTGACTCCGCAAACTCTATCAGCGTGATACCTGCGGGAAAAGTAACGGACTTAGGCCAGATTTCTCCATCTAGCGTTAAAATTTTGATCCGAGGTCAAGACGTCATTACACCCAATCAGCGCACTGAGACCAAGTTCTCAGTCAAGAGCTATTTGGTCTTAAATTGCAGCAAAACTAAAATGATGTCACGATCCAATCAGATCTCACAAATTAGATCGCAGATCTGTGTAAATAGCTCGCCGTTATTGAAGAGTCATTCAAATTATCTTTGATCATTAAAATAATCTTCAAATAATCAAATAATTTAACGCTCTATTAAACAATTGGGGCTAAAAACCCGATCCATGATTAATTTAAAGCCAAGTGATTGGTTCCTTGGATAATAATCTCGGATTCAAATTTTAACACTTGATGCAAAAACTCAATCTAAGAGTCCTGCATATCATTCTGCCATAAATTGTCGCCCACGCGAGATTCAAAACTATTAGGGCCTATAAAATTTTCAAAATTACCCCCTTAAAAGCCCCACAAAAATTCCTGCCCCGAATCATGATCAAAAAGAATCTGGAATAGCACAGCACGACTAATTCTTGTAAAAAAAGTCACAGAGAACCGAGCTTGATAAATCGCTCCAACTTCAACCATAAATAATTGTGAGGTAACGTCTTTAAATATTTTAAGAAATTATAAAACCTATTAAAAGCAGCTGCTACATCGCATACTGATTGAACAAGCAGTCAAGATTAAAGACTGACCGAGTGACCAGATATCGGCCTTGTAGTCGTATGGAGTGTCCTTGAAAGTCTCGCAGTGGATCACTTCCGGGGCCATCCTGCACCAGCATCTAGTCACACTACAATTCCATTCGAGAAAGCAAGCATAGGTTGGTGCAGCAGGAAAAGCTCAGACATAAATAATCTAGCCTGGCCTGGCCTAAGCTGCACAATAGCCTAGAGCCGCCATCCGCACCGCTGGGTTCTACTTTCGCTTCCAGAAGGCACTACAATGCAAATGTATAAGTTTCAGTGCTCAGAATTATCACCAAATAACATAAATGAGACATCAGCACCGGTAACTACCCATCTTTTTTGACAGAAATTCTGGTGCACTTTTGCCGTTGAGAGAGAACTGCAGAATCCGGGTTATTAAGATGGCCAGATGCCCTTCCTGATGCCAACCAGAAATTACATCATCCAAGCACAGTGATTAGAAGCTAGCAACACTTTGTTCAACTGCCTTTCAAAAGGTGAGCGAAAGGAACAATTCGTGCACAATAGTCAAAATTTACGCTTCTTGAGCTACAAATTTATAAATATTGACTATAAATATCCTACAGCCAATATCTATCAGTAAAGAATCTATAAATAGATTTTGCACAGACAATACCCACCAGCAGGGTGCTTATTAATAGATTTTCATACAGAATACAGTTGTGAAAAGGTTCCCATACAGAATACAGACCAGTAAGGTGACTATAAATAGATTTCCACACAGAATACAGACCAGTAGGGCGTTCCTCTAAAAGAATCGCACTTGCGTCGACTGTTTGCATTGTTGGCTGATACGCCAAAGTCCGCTAAAACAACACAGAACCTACATGTGTTAGAACAACACAGAATCAGAGCATGCTGTAACAGCACAGAACCAAAGTCTGCTAAAACAGCAGAGAACCACAGCTGCTACCACAACACAGAGAATGAGTGTGTTAGACACGGACCAAAGTGAGCTACAACAACACAGAACCAAAGTCAACTGATCCATACCGTTAAACCTGTAAAACACCAAAATTTTCTGCATGTTCTTTTGCTTCTCAGTAATTTAGCTGCACTTAATTTTAGTATTTTTGAGAACTGCCCATGATATATAGCTTCCGCAGCTGTACTTTTGCAGCAAGTAATATTGTCAAATTTTTCCACTTCACGAAATTTGCTAATATGACCCGCATGCAAAAAGTTTCTGCTTTACAGTAATCCAGTCTGACCCAGCAAGAGTTTGATTTTTCGTTTTGATTTTGGTATTTTAAGGACTGCGTGTAGCACAGACTATATACAGTTGCGTTCTGTGCAAGGGAGCGCACACAGAACCCGCTCCCCCATCTTTAGTCGCCTTTTACGACTCGCCCGAGGAGCTCTGGGCTGCAAGCAAATTCTTTATTTCCTGGCCGGCAGGGGGTCCCAGCATCAGTGTGAACTGACCCAGTTTGAATGCGAACTGACCCAGTTTGAGATTGAACTGACCTAGTTTGACCTGTCCATCGACAGTGAGCAGCACATTGGCTGCCTTGAGGTCGCGGTGGATGACGTAGTGTTGGTGGAGGAACTCGAGTCCGTCGACCATCTCACGACACATGCAGCGGATCTGGGGCTCCGTGAGAGGCTTCTCCAGGTTGAGCATGATGCTGTCCACCGCGCCGCCACCACAGAACTCCAGATACATCTAGAGGTACACACAAGCAGACATGTACACAGACAGGTAGACAGATATCGCAAAATTTGCAATAGCCACACTACATATTTATGGAAAGATAGGCAAATAAAAGAATTGATGAACGCTATCAATCTAATTTCAGTACAGCTCCTACACACAGCCTGTTCAAATTTCAATCAATGACTAACTGCTGCAGACAACGCGCACTGCTGCACACAGCTCTCACCCTGCATACAGCTCTCACCAACAGCCTGTGCATAACTGCTGCAGACAGTGCCGCACTGCAACACACAGCTCTCATGCACAGCCTATCTATAACAAACTGCTGCATCCAGTGCCGCGTTGCTGCACACATCCGCGTTGCTGCTCTACCCACCGCTCACCCATAGCTTAGCATCGTAGAGAAACGCCTCGTGGAGGCCGACAATGTTCTTGTGCTTGCACTCGCTGAGAATGTTGATCTCCACCGCGTACTCCTCCAGCTCAGTGTCGTCGGACACCTTCACCTGCTTCACCGCGGCATCCGTGCCACGCTGCTTGTGGCGCGCCTGAAACCAGACAAAGGTGTTTGTGGTGTTCCTTGAACCAGAGTCTGGTTCAAGACACGCTACAAACACCTTAGCCTGGTTATCAGATATTATGTGTTTGTAGTGAGCCTAAAACCAGACTATGTGTTTGCAGTGAGCCTAAAACTAGACTATGTGTTTGTAGTGAGACTAAAACCAGACTATGTTTGTGGCATGCAGTTTGTGATGCACCTGAAACCAGACTACATTGCTTGTCGCGCCTGGAAACAGACTCAATTCCTTGCGGTGTGCCTGAAACTAAACTACACAGCTTGTAGCATGCCTAAAAAGCAGACTACAGTATTTGTGGCGCGTTTTCAATCAGGCTACACTGCTGCGACATGTCCAGAACCATCAGCGTAGTGGTTTCGTTTTGGAAGGACCATGTGCAGTAATGATGACTATTACAATCCGATTCTGTGGAGTGCGCCACGCACACACTGCTCACCCTTTCTTAGTCATCTCTTACGACTCGCCCAGGGAGCTCTGGGCTGCAAGCCAATGCTTTGTTTCCTGGCTGTGAGAGGGTATCAGAGTAGCGTTGGGCCCCTAGTTGCCTGCATCAAAGAGCCAAATCTAAGAGCTTCACGCGACTCTCAGGCTCAGTTGTTCAATCGAGAGTTATTTAAATTATCTCAGATCATTTAAATAACTCGCCAATAATAACGAGTTATCTCAATGATGTGCTATGCAATCTGCGTTGTCTGATTGGGTGTGACGTCGTATCGGTTAGATTACACCATTTAAAATCCCTATAGATCTCTATTAAACAACTGGGACTCAGTGCTTTGTGTATAGGAGAACCATACAAATGTTCATCGCGCACCTTGTAGACCTTGCCAAAAGAACCGTCACCCAGTTCGCCGACAATCTCCCACAAGTCCTGCGGGTTCTGCTCACGCTTCACGTACTGCAGCGACTGCGCGCGCCTCTTCTCCACCGACACGCCCCCCACGTTGAACCATAGCAGGTTCTTAAGCTTCTCCAACAGGGACATGGTCACAGAGGTCAGGGGAGATCAAGATCAAGCGGGATCGGGGCTTGAACGAAGGGAGAAATTCATGATATCATCCAGCGAACGTCATCGAGCTGATGCAGAGAGGGGTAAGAAAGCAAAAAAAAGTTGCTGCTAGCTAGTGTTGCTGCTATTGTTGCAGCAATAAGGCTAGTTAAAATTTTGTAAATAAGCCGATCGGAAAGTAACCTTCAATATAAAACGTTAGCTCAGATAAATGTAAGCGAGTCTTGGCCCTGCCTAAATATACTTTAATTTATTCAGGTACGGCATTAACCTAAATTTCAACGAGTCTTGAGTCTCTGTGAATTAATTAATTAGGGCCTAGGCCTATGAAAAACAAATACAACTTTCCTTATGTCAACTTCCCAAATCATGTTTCTTCTTGCGCTCCTTCTCCCATTTTACAGTACACAAGCACATAGCATAACTGCAGTAAGGGGTGCATGCATAATATGCATAAAATATTCCGGCTGTCGAGTTAGGCAAACAAGCCAGGGACGAGGGAAGGGCTTAAATTATTCGCCTTTTAAAGTAAACTTTTCTAAGTTTTCTTAAGCCAATAAAGAACTTAAAGCATGCGCATCCTTCTTCAACTTTCTTCTTGCGATTTAAATTGCAATAATATTTCGTCTTATTCCAGGTTTCATAAACGTGATTCGCGTTTTTATAAATAATGATCATTAAAAAATGATCTATCATTGTTCGTTTGCATAGGTATCATAGGTGCATGCCTATTGTGATTTTTTTTTCAGCATAGGCTACAGTACTGTTATCCACCATGAAGAATTAAGATGTCATGAAATTATAGGCTACGACAACAGGAGGCTACACAATACACATGTGTCAATAATCATGACGACAGGAACGCGCGGCGCCTTGCGTGTATAGTAGGTCGACCAGATACGGCCTAATATAGATGTACAAGTGGGCTTGCATTAACTTTTCAAACTGTTCTTGCATTCAAGGCCAATCAATATTTTATTTTCCGTAGTGAAACATTATTAATTAATACCTCATCGGTTTTGCTGCATTATAAGGAAGAAAAATGAAGAAAAGGGCTTCAAAATAGCGCCATATCAGACAGACGCGTCGAGGCTCGTTGCGTGTTGAGGAGGAGGCTGGAGTGGATGCTTTGCTAAGCAAAGTCGCAAAGTTGCAGTCGCAAAGTTGCAAAGTACATTTTAACTAAAATATCCGACTAGGGGTTAATGAGTTGCACGTGACGATCGTACAACATTGTTTTCAGATTTACAAACATTTTCCAACAATCCTTTAATTATTTGTGTTCTACATGATAGCGTTCATCACCATTACATTCCATCGGCTAATACACCACGCCATTCCGTCCTATCCCCTGACTAGGCGACGGTACCCCCACCAACCCCACGCCTTGATGTGATACGTGCGACATAGCCCTCCCCGGCCCAACATTCCCCACGGACCGCACGCCCTTCCCCCTACCCCCACACGCGAGGAACGCGCGCAGCTCCAATCTGAACTTGTGGCCGGTGGTGCAGTAGAGGAAGAAGTTCATCGAGTGGTTGGCGTACATGAGCAGCTCAGCGACCGTGCGGCAGAGCTTGAAGCGCGCCCCGAGCGCAGAGTCCGTGCTCGACTGCGCCTTAAATAACGATCATAAATCATGAGCGCAGTGTATGTATGTCCATACATACGTAGGTATGTATGGACGTACATACATAGGGTATACATACATACGTAGGTATGTATGTATGTATAATGTATCTTGCACTTGTAATGCACCAAAAATATGTCATGCAAATGGAGATGGAAAAAACATTTGCTTGAATCGTAGGTGCGGGAGAAGTGCAGCAGACTACGTAGGCCTACCAAAAGAGGTTTTGAAGCTTTGTCCTCTAATGGTGGATCCACTTAAAGGGAGGGCGCGATGGGGCGATCGCCCTACACCAGAACACACACAGCACACACGCGTTTTGTGACCGCATTCCCTGCTTACGCAAGGTTAGGCCATTGCAGCCATGCACACCCGCCCTCCACTTTATCCTATCCGTCGCATCCTCACGTCGTAGTTTTCTAGCTTTCATAATCCTTCTCTGTCAGGCTTTGCCACGTCGTTTCCGGTCTCCCTACACGTCTCTTCCCAGCTACCTCATAATTCGTACATTTCCGCACCCAATCGTCCGGTTTGTCTGGTTCCTTTCTTAAAGCATGCCCCAGACATCTTAAGCCTCCACCAGAAATTTTATTCATTTATATTACCCCTAACGCTGTATTATAATTACGGTCAAAAAAGCAAATTGATGGTGGGAAGAAATAAATTCATGGCGAGAAGCAAAAAATTCACCCGTGGAAAAAAAACCTTTTTGAACCTTGAGGAATGCAGTCACGATGAGGATAGCGTTCATGGGCAAAGTGGTGAGGAGGAAGGCGAAGGAGACTGTGAGCAGCATCATGGACAGCTTGGCGCCCTGCTCGGAGGGGGGCGGGAGGACGGGGTCCCCGCTGGAGGGGGAGGAGGCCTGGGACGTAGCGCTGGCCGCGGGGCAGAGAGCGGCGCGACGGCGCCGTGATTGGAGCACCTGCGGGGGTGAAAACGGGCGTTAAACTAAGCAGCAGCGTTTAATTTATTTAAGCTATATATTGATTATAAATAACGAATTAACTAACAAATTAACCATCTTTTTGATCATCTACTCTGTAAATATTCACTTTTTCACACAGGTGCGTTTGCAGGCGAGTTTGCGCCTGATGAGGACTACTAGCGCTGAGTTTTCATGGCCGGATGCCCTTGATGGCGCCAATAAAATATATAATTATCTGGCACGGGGTTGGCAGCTAACGACACTTGTGTGTTTAACAGCTTTGCTAAAGGGCCTATAACGCATGGTTTGATAGTTGCCGGCGCAGGGACTTCAACCCGTGTCTCTGCACTCCGTCCAACGCCCTAACCGCTACGCCACAGCGCCTCGCTATGGTACCCCCTGCTATTTTACTATTGTGCTGTTTTACTATTTTTATTATTATTAACTGGCGCGGTTTTGAATCTGGGTAAACAAAGGCAAGCGCACACCTTGCGAATGATGAGAGTGTTGAGTACCAGGATGGTCACGAAGGGAATGAGGGAGTAAATGAAGGCGTCCACCCACGGCCAGACCCTGTCCACCAGCACCTCATAGCCCGGGGCTGCCTCGCAGTGCCCCCTGCCGCCCCCAGGGGTCCCCGCGGCCCCCCTGGCCCCTTCTGTCAGTGAGCGGGCGCCTGAAGTGTTGTAGAGGAGCTGTGTGGTCCAGAAGAAGTGAAGGTTTACGAGTAGGAGGATGACGAGCAGGGAGATGATGACTGCGATCGCACGACTGCGCCCGCACAGGGTGGAAGCTCTGGGCAGCAAACCACACAGCGGGGAAGCTCTGCATGGACACCAAACTGCACAGGCCGAAGCTCTGGGCAACAAACTGCACACCGCACTGCGGGGGTATTATGCGGGTAGCAGACAACGAGGAGGAGTTCTTAGCACCAAATCGCGCAGGGCGAGCTCTGGGTACCAGACAACACAGGGGAGAGCTCTGGGTAGTAGACAACACAGGGGGAGAGCTCTGGGCAGTAGACCACACAGCAGGGAGATTTGGGCATCAAACCAAACCGAGGGAGCTCATGGCACCGGCCACACCAGACCTCACAATGGGGGAGCTCTGGGCATCAAACCGCACAGCTATTATGTTTAGGAGAGTGGCAGGGGATATCAGTTTGTCTCGGTAGGTGTCAGTGGTGTCAGTGAGTGTCAGTTGGCGTGAGTGAGTGTCAGTTAGTGTCAGTGAGTGTCAGTTGGTGTCAGTGAGTGTCAGTTGGTGTCAGTGAGTGTCAATTGATGTCAGTGAGTGTCAGTTGGTGAGTGTCAGACCTGAGCGGGTGGCAGACAGCGATGAAGCGCTCAGCAGTGACGGTGATCAGCAGCCAGACGGCGTAGTCACTCACGGCTGACCCGAGCACGCTGATGACCTTGCACGTGAACTCTGACCCGTCCTGTGGGTCGTAACCTGCGACCCAAAACAAGTACTTCAAAAAATGTAAAAAAACACAAAAAAAAGTGAAGGAGAAACCCGCATCTCAAAAATGTCGACTACTGTACAGCGCCCTAGAAATGACCTCGGTCATGTCATGGCGCTTCAAAGTAGGTCTGGAAAAAAGCAAGAAACGTGCGAACTCTGATCCATCCTGTAGGTGCTGTGAACCAATACATGATCGTCAACTCTTGCCCCTGTGTATTCTGAATTCTTTACGCGGCTGCACCATTACAAGAACTGTACAAAAAAGGGATTTTGAGGATTTTTAATAGGGCCCACACTCATTTTTGTTACAACGACATCTACTGTAAAACATGAAATTTTAGCTGCATGTGATTTTAACGGTTTTGTACGTCTCTCAAAAATTCAGCTGCAGTTAATTATTGGATTTTTGAGAACTGCCCGCATTGTATAGCTTCTGCAGCTTTATTTTCGCGCATGTCATTTTCGCGAGTTTTGCCGATTCGCAAAATTCGCGATAATTACATGCACGCGAAATTTGCATGTTTTACGGTATCCGATACCAGCCGCGGTAAATTTTGTTTGTAGCCCGTAGTAATATCTTTACTACCGCACATTTGCATTAATTTAGAGCCGCACATACCGGCATCAACAGCACTCTCAAATGTGCCCTTGTATAGGCTAGGTCGTATACAGTTCACAATAACACCCTAACGCTAAGCCCGCCGCCATAACGGTAACGTTGCCTGAGTCAGCGAATACAACTTTATAGACTTCCAGTACAGCTTGGTCTGGCTACCCACATCGATTGTCTAAATCTCCAATGCAGATTTCTGAAATTGGCACATTTTTTTTCCATTCCAGCTTTGCTTTATCGAGTGCTTGGTCCGTAAACTGATTACTCTAGGCTATCTGTAGACAACACCACGGCGAAAAATTGGCTCTGAGTTGGGTCATCGATCCATGTAAGGGGCCCGGGATGCCCGCCTTGCCCCTCTCTATAATGAAGATCTAAAGCCAAAAATATTTTAAGGGCTCTCCCATAATTGAAAAGGTAGAAGAAAATTGTGATATTTTGTGAATTTTTTGCTAAATTTGTATGTTGTCTTGACCGCAAAATTGCGCAAAATCCGAGAGAAGATAAGTATGAAGCTCCGAAAAAAATCACAAGAGGCCGGGGAAGGGCGTCGAAAAAAACTGTAAAAATTATCAAAAAAATTGGCGAACAGTGGCGTTCCGTGTCGAAGTCTTTCCTCCCTATAAACCATGATAACCAGTGGTTAAAGTACGGGCGGAACGGCCGGACGGCGTTCTGGCACCTCATGTATTTGCAAAATAGCTTTCCGGCACCTGGTCATCATGAAAATGTGTACCGGAACGCTAGATTTGTCGAACCGGATGGCACCGGAAAGCATTTATTGATAAAATGACAAAGATGTGGCTCTCGGATTTACTCAAAATTTGATTGGTTTTGATTTTGTAAAATCATGTCAACATCCGTTTGCATTTGTTGTGAAGTACAGTGCACTGGGCGCAGGTGAAATATATGTAATTATATTAACTGTGTGATTAACTACTATAGGCTAGCCTACTGTGTCCAAAATAACTGTTTTAAAATATGACATGTTAATCAGCAAGCTTTTCCAATACCAATATGATGAGGGGGCCTATTTTGGCTCGTAACTTATGGTGCGCCTCATTTTGAGGGCCGGAGGGAGGGAGCCATTTTGAGTGTTGACTTAGTGCACGCTTGATTTTGGGGGCCCCTTTTTCAGTCTAGGGGGCCCTCCGCGAAAAACGTGGGGCCCCAAAAAGTTGGACAGTACCCCCACCTCCAAATTTATACTTTAATCACTGATGATAACCCGCTCCACACGTAGGTGTGCGTGTTCAAGTCGTAGGCCTAGCTCCACCAGCAACAAACCCGCTCAGCCTCGAGGGTCTACTTGTGCGTCGCTGTCTGAAAGAAAGAAGGAGAATAGGAAAGCGACGCAAACGCTGCAACTGTTGCATGTTGACGAAGATTGACGAGCGCCCCGAGTGCAGTGATACCAGCTGGAGTGATTTCCTTTCAGCAGTAGATTTGGCTTCGGAGCACCGGAGACTTATGGTACAGGAGGGGGGGCAGAGGGGAAGGGCGGATAAACAGCTAGGTTGTGGTGGTGCCTGCCTGCATTTTTCAATACGATAAATTAGTGTTGTTTTCAAGCGTTGCATTCTGAACTTTTTCTCTCCTTTCTAGCAATTTCCCATAAAAAATAGTGCGTGACGGATTTAAAACAAAAAGTTATGACAAAAATATGTTCTTTAATCTTTAGCCTCCCTCAATAGAACCTGACGGCTGCACCGCGCTCACGACCATAGCGCCCTCTAGCCTACATGTACAATGTACATGTATATCCTGGAATGTAAATTGTGGCATCAAGCTGAATCGTACACGTAGCAGGCGCACTGATATTGTACCCCGCACATTCGTGCAGGGTACAACGTCAGTGTGTAGTTGATACCGCTTTGCGCAATATAGTAACTGCAAACGCAGTAGCGTATGTGCAGCACAAATTTAGCATAATTGGCATAGGACATTAATGTGCAGTTGTAAAAAATTAGCCTAAAAAAAATTCTCCAGACATTTTCAGGAGCAGTTCGAATAATTGTAATAATGAAATTTATTGCCAAACCCCCCCGCACCAGCGCCAATCATCTTCTTCCACCGGCGTGCCGAGTGAATTTTCACCAAGCGAAGAGAGTTTCGGCAGCAAAATATCCGTTAACACCCCCCCCCCATCTTGAGTTCTGCAAGAGGGGGGAAATATTTTTCATCACTATCCCCTGATAGCCACTTGTGCTTGAGAAAATCACGATAACAAAAGCCTTAAAACAGCCCCTGGCCATAATAATTAGAATCTCTCTCTCTAGCGCAGTGCTAGACAGCAGGTCTCTGGCATCCAATCTCTTCACACCTCGCGGTCATCCGCCATTCTCGTCATGTTTCCATACGATTTACTCTCCAGTAATTCATCCATCATTCCTATTCTCATCCTTCCCTTCGTCCCTTGATACATAAATATATAGCATATATAAAAATATAAACGAAAGTAAATACTTCAACTTCTTAAACTTCAATTTCTCTACTGCACTCCACCCTAACGGATGATTATTTTCAGGGCAGACGAAGTTAAACCACCTTTGCAAAGGGTGCACGAAGTGACTCGACAATCTTTGCCGCGACCGGGAATTGAACCAACGCGTTGTCGAGCCTCAAAATCCGAGTCCAACTTAGACCACTCGGCCACAACTCAATTGGAACATATTTTAAAAACTAATAATTAAATATAGTCCCTTACAAGTTCAATCAACACTGCCCGTGGCCTACCGGTGATCTCTGCGACCCAAAGCCTGAGCAGTCCGACGAGCAGGACGAGGGTGTCCGCGAGAGAGAGGACTGCCAGGTAGAGGTAGGCAGAGACCCGGCGCATCGCGGGCCGGCTCAGCACGGCGAACGAGAGGAGATTGCCGACGATGCCGACAGCGATGAAGACTGGCGGTAAATACATGAGGAGAAGCTTGTGCACGCGGTATGAGTAGAAGTCAGTCAGCTGCGGGCGGTCCGGGCCAACCGGGGCGTCTTGCGCGCTGCTAGGAAATAAACAGTGAGCGATTTAAACAGCCTTATGAAAACTGTCGATTTTTGATTTAGACCTACTTCTTATAAGCTTTGCTGTTAGGCAGCAAGCAATGAGCGTACATAATGCATACAGAAGACTATACATACTGTATATACAGAACGAGAAGAAGAAACGTGTTCTTGCTCTCGTTTTGTTGAATTCTTGTCTTGTAGTCTTTGATGGCTATGCCATGAAATTAATCTGCCCGTCATCAACAGGCGCAGAATTAATACCTGCCTACTAAAGGCAGCAAAAATGATTAGTTTTTGCTTACCAATTTGCAATATTCCACAAAGGTCTGGTGACCTGCCTAAAATTTTTAAAAATTTGTTATGCATATAACAATAATTATGTTATAACTTATGCGAATTTTTATACAAAATATATATATGATATAAGGCTTAGCAATAGGCTATATCCAGCAATATGTCCGTGAAAAATTGGATCGCAAACCGTGCGAGAAAGTGGAGTATCTCCGTCGAATTGTCCAGTCCGAGCAGACTGAGAAAGTGCCGCCGCTCGTCGAGTGGGAATGACTCGAACACGACGAGCACCGCGGTCATGTTCAGCTCCTGCCCGTTGTACAGGGCCGCCACGTCTAGACCCAGCTCAGCACTCCCAGGGGGGCAGGGGGCAGGAGGCGGTGCTGCGGATGGCAAGGCGAGGGGAGGGGGAGGAGGAGAGGAGAAGGGGGGCGCTGACGTCATTACGGCAGACATTTAGCGGTCACCTGGTAAAGTAGTTTATATTTTTATTAAATCTTTATTTCACCACGATGGCAGCACTATAGGTGACGAAACGTGGCTAACGTAAGGGTACGGTAGGCGAATATACAAACTGTATAGGCTAGAGCAGAGACAGTCAGACCAGAGACAATCAGACAACAAACCACCAACTTTAGACAATCAACGACGAAAATAAAGTTATCATTTAATACTTTTCATAAATTTCTTCACATTTTAGCTTGATTAGCCAAATTTAATTTCTGAAAATTCATTGCTTAATATGCGCTCAAAAATGTGTAATTACATAATTATTACAAACGTTTTCAACAACAGAAAGTCCGCCTGCAGTCCGATATTTTGAAAGGAATCATATATAACTAGTACTCCTTCAAAAAAACCACGGGTACCACTTTGGGAATGTTTTTTTCACCTACATGTACTAGGAAATTGACACTTAGAATTTTTAGGGATTAAGACCACTCAGGCTCTCTACGCAACATCTATCTAGCACTCCACACTTCCCTTTACAAAGACATCATTTTTAGGATTCAGGACTCCACATTTCCTTCGCTCGTAATATTATTTCAAGATTTAATATCTCACAGTACGTTGGAAACCATTATTCCCACTTTAGAGCGCAGAGTCATGATTTGACTAGTCCGGTCCCTAGTCCGACGGTTCGCGCATGTATTTTAGTACATCGCTCGCTCCACGGGGTCTAATCCCGTAACGTGAAGGGATCAGGGGGATGGCAATGCCCCCCCCCCCACCGCCTGCCTCCCTTCACGCTGCGGGTCTGGTCTAATCCCCGAGCAGCAGGCGAGAGCACGCAGTCTCGCAATTAATCATTCCCCCTCTACGTACATGCATCCCTGACCGATAAACGCACGACGCCATTAACTTCGTCAACAGAATTTTGATCTCCCGACTCGAGAGACCGTTTGCATCCAGAAGGAGGCGGTGACCCGTCTTTGTTGACCGACCGGGGGCGGGGGGAGGGGATAGTGCGGGGGGGGGGGGGGAGGAGACAAGGGGGAGGGAGGGGTAGCAATCGATAGCGTCTAAATTGTCCCCTGTCCGAACCCTTCTAAGTTCTAACACAACGCGGATGGTTGACTCGTTCAAAATGGCATCTTGGACTCAAAATTAGCCGATTATCTCCGCTCATCCCGTTTAATCCGTGTTTTCAGAAAAGAATCGAATAATTAATGATAGAGTCGCTTACAAGTCGTACAGCCCTGACTTTATTCGACTAGGCCGTTTTTTTAATTAATCATTGCAGCATGATAATTATTGACCAAGGTAATTGTAAATTGAATTATCGTGTGACTTATATTTTGAATTTTGAAGACTTAAAATTGACGAAACAGTTCAGTGTTGTAACTTACCCATGAAACGATTCAGTAGACCTAGACCTGTTCACTGATCATTATCGCACTGTACGGGCTAGTTTCTCCAACACAGATTTAATGGTAGTTCAGGATTTAGCCTATGCAAAAAGGTGGGTTAAATCCAGAACCACCATTAAATCCGTGTTGGAGAAACCAGCCCGTACAACTGTGGGTGCAATAAGGTCTCAAGCACAGCCTACATGTAGGCTATGTCTGCAATGCCTAAACAAAATTTTAGTCAAATTTCTGCTAGACTTAGTCAGCGTGTATCCAAAATCTTCACTCCGAAATCACATGTAAAAAAGTCCTAAACTGACCGCATCAACTGCTGCTATACTGTTACTACTTGTAGCTGCACCACAGGCTGCTGTTACGCAAGTTAGGCTGCATGCTGTTAGCTAACATGTAACACGTTACATTGTGACAGCCGCTGACAACAATTTTGAAATGATCGCAATAGAGCCGCCTTCTGCAGAAGGCATTCTGTTGATATAGGCCTACTGTAAAACATTAAATTTTAGTTGCATGTTATTTTGGCCGTTTTGTCTCTTTCGAAATTTTACTGCACGTAATTCTCGCGTTTTTGAGGACTACCCGTTATAAAAGAGCGTCTACAGCATTATTTTGTTGAATTTAAGTATCGCGAGTTTCGCTGATTCGCGAAATTCGGCAACACGAGACAACGTGCAAGCGAAAATTTCCTGTCCTACAGAACCGTATGCCGCAGTATTGAGCCGTCGCCACGGTGTCACTGTCTATAGGCTGTAGCCTACGAGAAGCGAAATGAGACTTGCTGCACGGACCCATACGTCCATGTAGGCTGCACAGTAGCGTGGGTACATGTGTAGATGGATTCTCGTGGAAGCCTCGTGGATCCCACCAGAATTCATCATCCTTGTTTGGATTCCTACATGGACTCAGATGCTGTGGGCTTATCTACATGACATCGGGTCATTTCACGTACACGGTGTTACGATTGAGTTGGAGCTGAGTTAACGATCGAAAAGTCAGATTCACATTCGTATTCACATTTTTGCTGTTGACTGTCCGTTTTGACATTCACGTTTGGTATGCCGGACTGACGAAATCGAATGCTATTCCGAATGTGAATGTGATTTGTAGGTCTATCAACATTAGCTGGACTGACCGATTGTCATCACGCTATAACGCCGTAGCGAATGTGAACACGAATGTGAATCTGACTTGTCGGTCGTTAACTCAACTCCAACTCAATCCTAACACCGTGGACTTGAAATGGGCCATTGTATCAAAGCGCGTTATAATTACAATAACGTTATCAAGCGTACATTATATAAAAATGCAGCCTACAATTGCATACTGTGCAGTGTACTGTGCAGTGTAAAATACAATGTACATGTATGTATGCATTGTACAATGTACATACATGGACCTACATACGTACATTGTAGCCTACATGGACGCTGCATATGTGTATATATGAGTCCGTGCAGCAAGTCTCATTTCGCTTCTCGTAGACTGCAGCCTGTAGACAGTGACACCGTGGCCAAGGCGTGATGCTGTGACACACGTTGTGCGGTGTATGTAATACGTAATACGTGTATTCTAACATAGTCTAATGCTTACAGTGTCACATTTTTGATAAGGGGGCTAAGGGGGGGGGGGGGGGTGAGATATCATAGGGGTGGGGAGTCGAACCCAAACTCAGGCCTGGATATAGGCATGAGCCACATGGGCCAAGGCCCAGGGGCGCCCACCAATTAGGGGCGCCCACCAATTAGGGGCGCCCACCAATCCCATTTTTTTCATGGTTGTCAATTACAGCTTCGGAATTTGGCAGCATAATATTATAAGGACGTTGAGTTGTGTGAGTGTTCTGGGCGTCCTGAACTATGACACCAAGTTACTCATAATACTCGTCGTTGTAATACTTAAACACAAACTACGAGGAGGGTGGGGGGGCATCCACCATCTCGCGGCCCAGGGGCGTCCACCAAGGTAAATCCGGCCCTGCCCCAACTCAACCTGACATCTTGACACAGTGGCCAGGGGGGTCAGAATTTAAATGGAGAGGGGTTGAACCCCCTACCCCCCCCCCCCCGGGAAATTTGACAGTTTGCTGCAGAATGTGTCGACGTGTCGACGCAGCGCTCATTGCGCAGCAGCGGAAGAAACGAATCAGAGCCAAACGACCTATTTGTTCACTAATTGATTTTATCTCTTGCTTTGAGACAAAAGTCTGATAGTCAGCAGTTGGATGTTTCGTGTAAACGCAGCAAGGCAATGCAGTCAATGTCTAATGCTCTTTTCGTCGTATTGCTTGTTGGTCTGAATTGCTTCTTGGGCATTCTGCGATGGCCGCATTATGGAGGTCAAATTTGTTATACCTCAGCATCTATAGCCTACTATTTCTGAATGTTTTGCGAAAGTTTAATATGTAAACTTTTAAGAGCATTAATGAAAGTATTAATAGCTCCACGGTTTTGAGAGACCATTGGAATAAAATGAAATAAAAGTAAATTATCGTGGAAAAATTGAAATAACTGAGAAAAATGTGACATAATGAAGTAAGTAAAACAAAATAAAGTGTAAATAGGACCAGATTGAACTTTAAAATGCACATGATATGAACAATAATCGATAAGACAATAAAAAATAGATACCAATAGACGTCTATCTTTATGGCCTTTATGCGAAGCACCAAGTAAAAAGCAATTACCAATACAGCAATAATTGGGTTATAATAATAGTGAACCCCATCGAAGTATACGTAAATACACGTGTACATTGTTGTAGAGCATCAATTTGTCTGAAGGAAAGGGGAGGGGGATTTGTAGTTCAATTTATTTTAATTAGTGTGTAGAAATAAAGTCTATAACAGTCTAGTTCGATGTGAGAAAGCCGATATAGAACCGCTTCCACTTCTTTATTCGCCTTATACGACTCGCTCGGGGAACTCTGGGCTGCAAAATTCTTTGTTTCCCTGATCGCCTCAGAGGGCATGTTAAGGGAAGCTATCTGCTATAGGTCCCGATACACGTTCGTAACATGGCTGTGTTTAGATCCAATACAGTCGGAGTCTAGCAATCACATGCAAACAGATGACAAATAGAATAGTCTCGCAGCTCAGAGCTCCCTCGCGGGCGCCTTTAATTCTTCTTTAATCGCAGCAGACGATTAAAGAAGAGGGTGTGTTTCTCAGCTTTCTTTGCTCAGAAGCACTAAACCGTAACGTTTGTTGCTTTGTTACTACACGACTTACACGTCGTAGTCCTTAAACTCCAACTCGTCGCCTGTTAGCAAGGCCTATGATGTCACTGAGGCAAAGTTTCCGTCTTTACATGCAGTCACGCCAACGGTGCTATTCATGGCGTATAAAATAAAATGTTTGACCGGAGGACACGTCCTCGCTTAGAGGCCCAGCCCAGTCGATCAGAGTAATGACACGCCTCGTGTTACGAGTAGCAGTGTTGCCACACAGAAAATGTTGAAAACACCAGAAAACTAGCGCAAAACTGAATAAAAACGGCAAAACGACATTTATGACGGACAAATCAACGGATGGTATAAACTTCCGGCAGAACAAAACCCACGGCCGAGGGCGGGGGGGGGGGGGAGGGGAGGATGCCGATATACACTTTGAAGGCCATTCAAACAGTCACTCTCCATTTCTGATTCTCCATTTCATTCTCCATTTTTAACGATCATAATCCAATTTCTTAGATCATTCTTTTAGAAGTAATTGTCCATTTTTGAAACAATCCTTAACAGTCATTGTCCGTTTATGAGCCAATTTTTAAACGCCAAGCCAAGCCTTAAACTCGAGACGCCTGACTACAAAATATTCCTATCAGTCGCACAAAAGAACACTAGATTTTACATCAGAATACCGTATCATTTCAGTTGCAACTCACAGCTATATAAAGGACCCAATAAATTATGGCATACAAAATTCCCAGATCTGGCGCAAAAACACAAGCAGTGGAAACGCTGGCTGATAGCTAGTGTGCATAGGGTTGCCAAAGTCTCTTGGTTTAAAGGACGTCCTTTATTTCAGGTCCCGTCATTCCCGCGGTCCCTTAAGGGAAGCAAATTGTCCATTATTTCTGAGCCCATGCCTAGAATCTGAGAGTAATCACGCGATACAACAAAAATGGTTTGAAATATTGCGAAATACAAAATAGTCGAATCAGGGATTATAGTTCCAACGCTTCTGTACACATAACAAATAAATTTGCATTTTATTGGCCTACCAATCTTGATTGCTTTGTATGCTATTAAAAATTTAAACGCGAATGATCGATAATGATATCGCGTCATAGATGGTAGGTAAGTCTCTGAATAAAATGTTCATGGGCTAATGTAATTTACACAATGCAAGAATTAAATTCTGCTGAATTTAGGTGTCCCTTATTTCAATAATGAAAATCTGGTAACCCTATAGTCGCAATGCTTCAAACGGTCATACGCTGTAGCTACAGTCGGTGCGGTATAATCCGAACAGCAACTGGAGTATTGGTACACTTCCATCACTGACCTATAACCAAGAACGGTGTCAAGCTACGCCGTCAAGATTTACGCGTGACTTGATCGTTCTGCTGCATTCTCGGTTTCTAGTAAATATCGCTTCGCTCCGCCGCTTTAGTGTCCGTTCTGTTATAAACTCTTGCCGAGTCCCTTCCCATATGCTTATTGCTGGGTCTTCGCTCCGCTCTCTGCCTTCTCTTCTCTCTCTGTTCGCCTGTTTTCTTCTTTTCTCGAATGTTCTCTCGTTTTGTCGTATGTATGTATGTATGTATATTGCACTTTTAACGCACCAAAAATATGTCATGCAAACGGAGATGGAAAATCATCATTTGCTCGAATCGTAGGCGCGGTTGTTCTCTGTTCTCTCCTCTGCTCTCTCGCCATTGCAGTCAGAATGCAGAATGCATTGCCGCCGCGTTATGCTCGTGCATTGCACAAGGCCCACTATTATATTCTTTATGCGAAATAATAACCTAGAAAATGTAAGGCACCCTTTTGCAATATTATTGGTGACACGACTCAAAACGTCCGTTGTGTCGAAAATGGATCATCGGTGTGATATCATGGGCATAGGGAATTTATCGTCATTCTAGCACAGCCTACACCTTGCAGATTTTTAAAATTATAAACAGAACAGCTAGTAGGTCTAGCCTTGGTAGGCCTGAGCCTACATGTATCTCAGACCTACAACGAATGCTTACTAGACTAAGATATTTATCATAGCTAACAGCGTTATTTTACGCCACGGGTTTTTATGCCCTGTTTCGTGTCGTCTCATTTAGGTCTACAATTTGTGTTAAAACAGTGCACGCAGTAGGTAGTTACAATGCACCCCTGCAGGTCGGGGAACAGAGAATTGGCGTGCAGCTAATTCTCGATAGTCGAGCTACCAGGACGAGTAGTTAAAAGGCGATTAAAGAGGGGAGAGCGGTTCTTTGCTTGACAAAGCCGAGGTATAGGCACAGACCCGGGCTATCGTAAACATCGTTACCACACACGGTCCTCAACCCCGGGCCTGGTTGGATATTTTAGTTAAAAAGCATTTTGCGGCTTTGCGGCTTTACGAAAGCTGTTTTGCGGCTTTGAGTCTGGGGCGTTGATACTTTGCATCCCTGGGTCATCTCTAGAAAGCATATCTAGCGATTTGCTTATATAGTTAAGCAATACAAGGTTTGTGAAAAAGGTGTTTGAGGTACACAAGATTTAACCCCTAGTCGGATATTTTAGTTAAAATGCATTAGCAAGATGGCGCTGTTTTGAAGCGTCTTTCATCGTTTTTCTTCACTACAATGCAGCAAAAAACCACCACCGCCTTTAGTATTGCGTAGGCCCGCTGTAATACATGTAGCCTACTACTACATTGTTCATGTGGCCCTAGGCTTAGCTTTCGATTTCCAATCGGCCTGCGTTGACGCACATAGAGAAATCCGCCTGTTGTTGCAGCGCGCCGTCTATTCTTAGAACTGGTCGGTCATTCGCGCTAGCGTCAGCGCTGTCGACGTGTTCCCTGGAAATCACCTGCAAATATACCGCCGCTCTATAATAGTAGGCCCTAGGGGTCTGGGCCTAAAGTGGTGGCTATTTAAACTGAGAGCGAACCGAATTCGGCCTTCCAGTTTGCGCATTCATTACATTTATAAATGAACTACATGTACACGTGCATAAGGCCTATAGTTATCTTAGCTCGCTTATAACGCTGCCTCACGCAGGAGACCGTGCCAAAGAGATTACCCATTAACAGTATTTTAATTTTAACTAAACGTTAATCTAATGTTAATTTCCATCGGCTTGCAAGGCAATACACTATTGCCTCGCAGTATTGGCTCCAGGCGATAGATTTCATAAAGCCTAATGGAAGACTACAGCTATCTGTTTAAGGTGGTGCTCATCGGCAACAGCGGAGTGGGTAAAACGTGCCTGGTCCGGAGATTCACTGAGGTGGGTCGCTGTTGGAGTTATTTCTGTAGAATAGGCCTACAGCGTGGTAGCCTACAGCGTGGTAGCCTACAGCGTGGTAGCCTACAGCGTGGTAGCCTACAGCGTGGTAGCCTATAGCGTGGTAGCCTACAGCGTGGTAGCCTACAGCCTGTCGTATCAATATATCCTTGTATGCTACAAAAATTTGGTGAAACTATAACGCTTTAATTTACGACCTGCGCTGTATTGGCTGGCGCGGTGTAATATTATTGAATATCTAGCCTACATATTGCCAATGCCGAAAAGAGTGAAGATGGATGATATGCTCAACGACTGAAAAAATGTGTCAACAAATGAAGAAATTTAAGGCTAGGTACAAGCGTAGTATCTAAGGTAGTGCCTGCATGACACGTGTATTTACACGCTAAGACGCTCGTGACTTTGGTGCTATTTTAAATGGTGATGGTGGTGAAGTTTGTAATATCGGTCATCTTATATTTCTCATCAAATTCTATTGATTCTATTTTGATTCCATACTCGCTTATTATTACATGTATACTTTTCGTGTATTTTGACGCTCATTTAAGTGAATAAAGCAGAAAAGTACAATTGTTGATTAACTGATTTGTGTATCATGCAGAACTGCTTCTCGCCTCATCAATGCGACACAATAGGTGTCGACTTCATGATCAAGACATTGGAATTAGACCAAGAAGTCGTTAAGGTAAATGATCTAGGCAGCTAACTTTGGAATCAATTAACATATTAACATGACACATTTGGAAGCAATTAACAATCTTTATAGCATCAAAATTTAAATATAAATTTAGGTGAGCTTATTGCATATGTCATATTTCTTGTATGTTCCAGTATCTTATTGTGACATGATTATACTTGTGGGCCGCTTTGATATATTCATTAAACTATTCAATTTTGATTAACAGATTTAGGAAAATCACGCCCTTAGAGTGTCCATGTATTTGAGTTATATTCTCTAGTTTCTCATTGATCATCTTAGGCCCAGTTGCTCAATCGAGTGCAATTTGATTTTAAATAATCATAGAGCAAAAATTACGTCACTATCCAATCAGATCTGATAAATTAGATCCAGGATTGTTTGAACAACACGCCAATATTGAGGACTTATTCAAATAATCTTAGATCGTTCAACTATGGTTCAAATAACTCTCAATTGAACAACTGGGCCTTAGTTTTTGTAGGACATAAGTTTGATAAAGCTGTTCGGTTTTGTCGCAGCTTCAGATCTGGGACACCGCGGGTCAGGAGCGCTTCAAGTCGATCACGCAGAGCTACTACCGCGCCGCTGACGCGCTCATTCTCGTCTATGACGTCACGAACGCGACGAGCTTCGAGAGCGTGCCGCAGTGGCTGCGTGACGTCACGCTGTACGCCAGGGACGACGTCCCGGTCTACCTCGTCGGTCCGTTTAAAGTTTATTCATTTGTTCGCCCCCTAGGGCTTAATATGTTAGTGCGCAGTTATACACAAAACGTGCAGTTGTACGTGAAATATGCACTGGTTAATGTTTAATTAAGTACTGCACTGTGCGCATGGGTATAGAAGATGATTGTGCTAACTACATGTAACCAACCGCCTTTTTCGTCAATTGTCAATGTCCATGTTTTCACACAGGTTTTGGCGATTGCATCCTGATGAGGACTGATGGAGCCAGATTTTTAGGGCCGGATGCCCTTTCTGACGCCAACCATAATAAATAGTTATCTGGCACGGGGATAGTAGCGAACATTACTTGTGCGTTTAACAGCCTTGCTGAAGGGCCTGTAACGCATGGTTTCATAGTTGCCGGCGCCGGGACTTGAACCCAGGTCTCTGGACTCTTTCGCCCGACGCCTTAGCCACTACACCACAGCGCCTCGCTGTGGTGTAGTGATGCAAATGTGCAGTGAAGAAAATGTGCAGTTCTAAGAAAGTGCAAAGCCAAGCTTGTGATGGTTAAACAACCACTGCTAAACGCTCTCACAGTTATTATTATTTGTCTAGGAAACAAATGCGATTTAATCAATAAGGAACAATATAACATAAAAATTATATCCTATTTAGGAAACAAGTGCGATTTGGTCGAGGACCGCCAAGTCTCGACCGCGACGGGAAGCGACCTGGCCAGACTCGACCAGCTGAGCTTCATCGAAACGTCGGCCAAGGCGACCGACAACGTGGAGGCTCTGTTCACGAAGATCGCCACCACGCTGCGTCAGGAGGCGATCAGGACAGGCCGGCCTGCGGCGCGCGGGATGTCAGACAGCTTTGTGCTGCAGGGAGCGGGGGCTACAGCGGTGAACCAAGGGACAGCCTGCTGCTGGCTTTTGTAGCTGGGGATACAGGGGGCATGTTTCAAGGATCTGACTGACTAATTTTTAAGTTGGGGACGCAAATTTCAGTCCAGACGCGAATCATGAGAGGGAGAGTATCGTGTGAAAGCTCATGCGAGTATTTTTTTTGCGCAATATTACTGAGGGGGGGCGGGTGGGTTCGACTTGTAAGGGAGAGAGTTTGGGAGGTTGGATCCCCCCTTCAGTTTATATAAAAACTGGGCATCTTCTGTTGTCGTATGCACTCCTATAGAGATGTTATCACTGATGATGTGATTATGATGCACTTGTGTTTGTCTGATGAAATGTAGAATGTGCTACATGCTGATATGTGTTAGTGTATTGCGATCTATTTCTAACCGGTTGATCATGTATGGAGGCGCGTGCACATGTAGATATAGCTAATCAAAGTGTAATGAAAATGAAATAAGAAATCAGTCTGTCAATATTATCGTGAACTGCATTGTATAGTGTCGCAGTAATTATTATCTCGTTGTTATGGTTGTATGCATGCTTGAAGGGGATTTGAACCCGTTTTCTATAACGCATTAATTTTAGACTATTTAATGAGCTCGTTGTACCTACAAAAGTGAACTACATGGCTACATGTTAAGAGCGAATTTTGCATCAGCATAATATTTATTCATATCTTTCGCAATAACCCAAAGTAGGCCTAAATTTCGAAGAGTATACAGTTACTTACAGTATACCTACTTCATCAGTAACCCTAGCCTATAACGCTCGTACAAAAGCCGCGCTGAAATTGAAGCTACTGTCGCGCGGGTCTGTAAGGGTAATATTTTATGTTGGTATTGATGAGATAACCTACTTTGATATGTAGATTTCCGACCTGGTTCAATTCAAATGAATAATACTCGTATGATATGTGATATTTTGATACGCTGTAGCCTATGTGACTTTTTAACTTAGGCTAGCATATGTTTTTTTGCTTTCATTTACGTGTATTTTCTGCGTTATTTTGTCCGTATTCTCCGCTCTTGAATAAATTTGCAGTCAAACAATTAGAGTCCGACTTTAATCATAGTTATAGTGAACTCGTATTCTCCGTCTATCCTCTAGCTACCGATGCGGTTGCCTGAAAAAGCATTAACAATGAAAACAATAAAGCTTGTTGGCTAAATAATTAAATCATCTAAAGCATTGCAATAAAAAATAGCAGCACACAAATAGACCTAGGGCGACCACCAAAACAAAAATGGACTAGCCAAAATAAATGAATATCGCGGCGAGCCTCACAGTCATAGGGCGATATCAGTTAACTGCACGCAGAATGAATTTGTCATACATGCATAGAAAACTAGATTAACTTAATTAAATTGAGAACATTTAGCATTGATGAAATAATAATAAAGAGACTCTAAAATGAAATTATTTTTATGAACGGTTGTCCTATCTGTGGTGTATTTTAAGCCGCATTGAACAATGAACATTGAACAATGAACAATGAACAATGAACAATGAACATTGAACAATGAACATTGAACAATGAACAATGAACAATGAACATTGAACAATGAACAATGAACAATGAACATTGAACAATGAACATTGAACAATGAACATTGAACAATGAACATTGAACAATGAACATTGAACAATGAACAATGAACAATGAACATTGAACAATGAACATTGAACAATGAACAATGAACAATGAACAATGAACATTGAACAATGAACATTGAACTATGAACAATGAACAATGAACATTGAACAATGAACATTGAACATTGAACAATGAACAATGAACAATGAACATTGAACAATGAACATTGAACAATGAACATTGAACAATGAACAATGAACAATGAACATTGAACAA
>JAQIWG010000076.1:0-49797 GCA_034695025.1 Chamaedrilus cognettii | reverse complement strand
ATGATGATATATACGATGATATATCATGATATATCATCATGATATATCATCATGATATATCATCATGCAATATCATCATGCATCACACGTTGGTCACATAGCATGCTAACAGTAATACTTGGAAATAAATTCAAATCTTTCTGATGCCAATTTATTTTAAAACATCATGCCCATATAGCATACTCAATATTTAATTATGAACATATTTGCAGGTTGACAGTGACATACACGGTCTCCTTTTGTTCAGGTTCCTCCTCCTCTTTATCCGAACCATCCTCCACAGCAAACGCCAGCTTGTTCTTCCATTTATCTTCATCTTTCTTCTTCAACTTCTTTTTTTTTCTGCCTTCTTCCTCCTCTTTTCCATCTGTTCCTTCGCCGTTTTTTTTTACAGCCTTTTCCTTCCCTGACTTCCGGGTAGATTTCTCCTCCGAAGCATTCACGTCTTCGTCCAGATCATCAGCTGCAGCTTCCTTGTTCTTCTTCTTTCCCCCTTTAGCAACGGTAGCATCCTTCAACTCAGTAGTTACGACCTTGGCGGCAGATGCCTTCTTCTTAGAAGTTTTGTCGGCTTCAGTGTCATCAACAATCTGTTTGACAGATCATGGTTGTTATCCATACAGTCTATTGTCACGTTATTCAACTAACCTTCTTATTGTCAGAATAGAAATATTGTAACATTATTAGCTAAGTTGGTGAGCCTACGTAGGCTTTTTACACGTTTTTTTCTTCAATCAACATATTATTATATGCAATGATTATTATATGTCACACAAAAATCGTGCTTTATTTTTTCCTTTATATTAATTACTACCCTGTACATTTTGTTGCACCAATTCTCGCAATTCCACATAATTATCAATACCACAAATATTCCAACACTTCATAGCAAATTTCCTGATTCTTTTAAATAATTCAAATTTTTGGCCAACACACATTCGGAAACAGAGATTGCATGTTATGGAACAATCTTGCCGCATGCTGAAAATACCGCCCCTGCTGTCAACAGCAACTTTGACACGCACCGATACAGCACTTGGCTAATACTAAGGGATTCAGATAGCCTACGCTGTGAAAGCATTGTCTCAAGAAAATCGTATACAAGTTTGTTGATACTCAGTCTATCTGATCCATGTTGTTCATTCAATAATCATATCGTTCATTGAAGCAAATCATATAGGCCTATCGGTATCAATGTTAATATATTGCCATCCATAGAAGGATGTGTATCCTCATCCGTGGAAGTATGTGATAGTTAGGAACCATATTAGTGATAATTATTACACATGTTGATTGTTAACCACTAACCTTGTCCTCCCCGGCGAGAAGCTTCTTCATCTTTGCTTCGAGCTTACGTTCCTCCTCACCCTCGCTCTCGAACCCCTCGTCCTTCGCCTTCCCTCCCTTGCTGCCGGACGATTTTTTTGGCATTCTCTAAAATTTGTGAATTTTTATTTAATACCCTCTGTAAGAAGAAGATAGAACAAATCAAGAGAGAAGGCGTGGTGAAAAATGACTTGCATGAAGAAGTGAAGAAAACATTTGTATAAATTATGGAAAGCGAGAAAGAAAAAGAAGCCAAGGAACTGAGCAGCCGAGCAAGGGAGCGTGAGATGGAGATAAACATGAAGGAAGTCATGAAGGAGAGAGAGGAGGCGATTGAACGTGGTCTTGATGGGAATTGATGAGGGGAGTAAAGAACAGGATAGGAATGAGGTTGAAAAGGTATTTGGATGCATTGTTAAAGAAGGTGAAGGTGGGGTATGAGGTCATGGGAAGGATAGGTAAGAAAGGAGACAAAGTTAGACCAATCAGGGTCAAGCTGAATTACTTGGCTGACAAGAGAAGAGTGATGGAAAGAGCGAAAACATTAAGAAGCATACAATGTACCATATGGAAAGAGTCTACATTGTGCTCGATTTGACTACAAAGCAACAGGAAGAGGACAGGAAGCTGAGAAAAGAAGTGCGCAGACTTAAGGAGACCAGCAATTCAAATGTTAGAATTGCAAAGGGAAAGATGGTGACTAAGGAAGAGATAAATTTAGTTGTATTTATAAGGGATAAATTTGATAGCTAGATTAAGGTTCAAATTGAATGAAAGCAGTTATTTTGGAGTAGTTAATTGGATAAATCTGAGGAAAGAAGTTTAGTTGCTTATTACGAGGAATATTCAAGCTTCAAGATGTAATTAAAGGTTGTGAATATTACAAAGTTAATTCAATTCGGACTGAAATTTCTGTACTTAGTTCATAATTGTCAGAATTCGTGACATTATGCCTCCAAGGCAAGCTATAGTTATCGATTATATGTCGGGGATTTAAATAAGTGGCGCACCGCTTTTCTCCCCTGCTGAGCCGTCGACGTGAAGGTGGAGGGATCAACGTGGGCGGCTGCCGTCAGAGTGGGTAAAGGATGCTAATACCAAAATTGCGCAATAAATTCCAGAATTGCCGATTTTATTTCGAAATTAACTTCCGGTCTATGCTTTCACTATAGTTTTATAGTCTATAGTTTTCACTATCAGATTCTTTTTTTTATCGTAACAGGAGTTTTCCATCTATTTTGCCCTCCCTCCCCCGCCCGCTCCTTTCCCCTCCCCCAGTTTTGGAGGCTAGAATTATTGCACCTATAGGCCAACTGCTCTTCACAGAAGGGGGAGAGAAGTGGTCAATGTTCTGTGGTGATATTAGTTCGATTAGCGCACTCGCCATCTTGCGAATGAAAAAACTCATCGATTGTCATGATAGGCATGTTTTGGTTATCACGTAATTATTAATTAGCTTAATTAAGATATAGACTTATTGTCTATGATCTATTATCCTATTGTATCTTAAAATGTGTTATTTTGATATTCTTAATGCATTCAAATATTGTAATTATATTATATGAGCATTATTCACATCAAGCATTTAGCAGAGTATAGGCCTACAGAATGTAATACATACATGACGTATTACATTCTGTATTGTGTGATATTTGGTTCGACTAGCGCATTCGCAAAACGGCTTTGATAATCATGCGTTATGCTATAAAAAATTATGATATAATAGAAAAAGAGTTCAGGAATCTGTGCATTACAAACCTTTTTTCACACTCCATCAAACTCCTACGTTTAAAAATCGCTGATGACGCAAAGCAAGTTAGAGGAATAAAAAATATTGACGATAGCTATAGATTAAGAGAAGATTTATACAACTTGCTGAAATGGTCTGAAGAGTGGCAAATGAGTTTTAATTTGGAAAAATGTGAAGTAATGCATATCCGGAAGAAAAATAAAATGGTTACACTATGGATGGTCACATAGTGGAAAAAGTATATGAAGAGAGAGATTTGGGTGTCATTATTAGTCGTAAATTTAAAGTTGATAAACAGTGTGCAAAAGTAGCTAAGAAGGCTAATCAAGTGCTGGGGTTAATTTATCGCACGTTCTCATGTAAAAAAAGGATTATGATTCAATTATATAAGTCGTTAGTTTGACCACACTTGGACTACTGCTGCCAGGTACGGAGACCTCATTTGCAAAAAGACATAAATTTAATTGAAAGAGTAAAAAGAGAGCTACGAGAATGGTGGAAGAGTGTAGAGGAAAGAGTTATGAAGGGAGATTGAAAGAACTAAGATTATTTTCTCTAGAGACAAGGAGATTGAGTGCGGATTTACTAGAAGTGTATAAAATTGATAATGGACTTGAAGAGATTGGTGAGGAAGAGTACTTTGAGAGAAGAAGAGGAGTTAATGGGAATGTATGTGTAACAGGAGAAAATTCATGCATATTTGTAAGGAAAAGGTTCAGGTTGGACACAGGAAAATACTTTTTTGGAAACAGAGTTGTGGATGAGTGGAATCAACTTCTCGATAGCGTAGTCCAGGCAACAAGCGTTAACGCCAGCTTGATTGCTTCCTGAGTGGAACCAGGGGATTGAAATAAGCAGCAACGCTTTTTCCCTATTTGAGCCGTCAGCGGGGTCGGGGGAGAGGGGGCCTCGGGCGGGGACAAGGTAAGGTAAAGTAGACAGGTAAACAGGTTTATAAGCGAGCGGAGGCGATGACGCTGATCATTGATGAACATTAATCACGTCACACGACGCACAGCGTCACTCGACGCACAGCGTCACTCGACGCACAGCGTCACTCACAAAGATTCGGCTATCGGTTCAGGGAAATTTCGCAGACCCCCCATTGGGGGGTTTAATTCCCCCAGCTTTTCCATGGACACCACCCCAACGGCTGACCCCATAGGGGGGTGTAATACACTCCCCCAGGAGGGGGGGGGGGTGTTAGGATTTTTAGAAGTGGGTTATAGATCGCAAGAAATTTCGCAGACCCCCCATGGGGGGGTTTAATTCCCCCAGCTTTTCCATGGACACCACCCCAACGGCTGACCCCCTAGGGGGGTGTAATACACTCCCCCAGGAGGGGGGGGTGTTAGGATTTTTAGAAGTGGGTTATAGATCTTTTGAGTGGTAAAATTGGCATAAACTGTTAAGAATTACGTGTCAAAACGGAGAAGCGTGCATGGTGTTATGAGAGTCATGTCAAAAATTGACAATTAACAATTAGCAATTAAACAATTATCAGTTACAATTAGCAATGGCTCGCAAAATATTTCTATCAGCCCCCTCCCCCCGGTCCCCGGTCGCAAGTACTGACAAGAAAGAGTGAAACTGTAAAAACATTCCCTCTGAAAAGTTTTACACTCCCACCGGAAAAAAATCCTGCGAAAAGCACACTACAGCCTACAATGTAGGCTACAGTAATACTGCAGATTGTAGGCCTACATTACAAAGTCATGTACACGCTAAGAATAATACATTGCCCGTCAAATAATCAGCCAATAAATCTATTTAATTATTTTACCTTAACACTAGCCTAGTAAATATGCACGTGAGGACCTTGAACTTGCAAGCTACATTTTGTATCAAATACTTGTACCGTAGCTAGTCTGTTGCTCTTTTGTTATCAGATAGGCCTGGTCCATGTAGTTTGACCAGCCTAGATGACTTTGTGGTGATATGATATAGGCTAGGCCAAGGCTGCAGCGCAGGATGATCTAGTCCATGCGAAAAAGAGGAGACTAGATCGATCCGCGAGCACTGGTCAATATAGTAGCCTACCGAGACAGTAACGTATACGTGTAGGCCTACGTGACATAAATTTAGTGGGCCTAAGGCTATAGAGTAGCCTATAGCCTACAGAATTATTGTGAGTCTGCAAAGCCACGCTTCAGTTCTGTTGAAAACAGCTACACATGTATGCAGACCTACTCTTCAGTTTTAGTCTAAAACTTGACATACAATTATTATTAATTATTGAATTCTCTTTTTTTTTGGTATAATCTAGACAATGTCGTGTCAACTATTCTTGTGTGTGTGTAGCCTACGTTTTTTCTACTAGTATATTATATCTATAGAATATCTACGATATTCACAATTTCCACATGCCGCGGTAGGAGCAGGTTTATATGCTGTCTATACATGTAGAATGTAGATACATGTAGGCTTACGCGTACATGTGCCGTATAGTGTGCAGACCTAATTATGATGTGCCATTTATAATGGGAAATTCTATTTCAATTAAGTTTAGCGTCGTTCTGTGCAGGTTCGAGTCTGTTAGGCAATTTAAAATCATAACTGAATCATGGTTAACTTGTAAGGTTGGCCTAAGCTATGTCATGTACATGTAGGTTATAGCATGCTGCTCCTCGTAACCTTGTTCTTGATCAGAAATGCATGTGCAGTCAATAAAATGCTACTGGACACAGACAAATCTCACGAGTGAGGGGGGGATGTTCTGGAAACGGGGAGGAGAGGGGGGGATGTTCTGGAGACGGGGAGGAGGGGGGGGGGGGAGTTGCTAATGGTCAATTATTTTATGGAGACATTCATTTTTGACTCTCAAATTAATACTGCTCATTTTCAAGCTTCCTACTGCATGCACAACTTCCTAGCACATTTATCAATTATTACTCACATTTCAAATTTCTACTGCACGTTCTTTGGTCAGCACTCAGCAGCACTTCAACATAACGCCCTGGCGTGTATAGAAAACAGACAGAATGGACAGCGAGGAGTTTCGCGTGCGCGCCAAGCAAATGGTCGACTATGTGGCCGACTACCTGAACACGGTGGAGGGGCGCAGGCCTCTGCCGCAGGTCCAGCCCGGATACCTGAAAGACCTCATTCCGGCAGAGGCTCCCGAGCACCCGGAGCAGTGGAAGGACGTCTTCGAGGACGTCGAACGCGTCATCATGCCGGGAGTGAGAAGGAATCAATATTGATGCAGTGTTCGCAGAAAATTGCCTACTCGTTATAGTGTGCTAAAAATAATTTTTTTTGGTATATGAAGAATTCTTTCTCTTGGACAAAAGTAGCCTACTGGACGAATAAAATTTTTTGATGGATGACTTTTTGAAACACCAGAAATTAGGATAAAATGACTCTCACAAAAAAATCTGACGTTTGATGTTAATATGGTTGCGTTTGTCCTGAATAAAATTTGTGACAAATCTGTCAACCTTTGACAGAGCAGTGAGCACATAGGCCTACAAAATTTTAAAGGGACAAGCATTAGCAAACGGCAGCTTGATTTTTTTTAGTGTCTTTCACGACTCGCCGATCTAAGAAGCGTGATGCAATCAAATCATATTGCATGTGGCTGCATATGGGTGCAAATTTGGATTGTTTCAAATTTATGAAATATTTGTCCCAAACGGCTCAGTATTTTATGTGTTGTTCAATCGTTGATTTTGAATTTGTTCAATCTTTGTGATGTATTATAATTCAAGGTGACTCACTGGCACAGCCCACACTTCCACGCCTACTTCCCCACTGCCAGCTCCTACCCTGCAATCATCGCGGACATTCTGTCGGCTGGAATCGGTTGCATGGGATTCACATGGGTTCGTTAAAGTAAAATTATGTCCATTATAATGATTTGGTATAAAAAATGCGGTGGGCTCAGTATGTTTGTGGACTCAAGTGTATACGTTCTATGCTAATTCAATGATCCAGTAATTCTGTGTATTTTTGTTTGATTTCGTTGGCTACAGAAACAGCTTTTAATTCACTTGCAACTGAAATTCGCACCAATAGTTTATTTCGAGCTAAACCTGCAAGCATGCGGTCATGACTTTTGTTCTGGTGTTTGTAGACAAAAGTATAAATTCTACGTCGATTCAACAATGCGGTATCATAATTATATACATATCTTTGGGGCGGAGACCATTTGATAGAATATTACGCGCAGAAGATTAAATCTACTAATTACAATTCGAGCTGACAAAATACGTACAGCGAGCAATAGTGCAACAAATAACGGTGATGCTTGGCGACAGGCGTCGAGTCCCGCCTGTGCAGAGCTGGAGATGATAACGTTGGACTGGCTCGCCAAACTGCTGCGACTGCCAGATCAGTTCCTCTCCACGGGGACTGGCGGCGGCGTCATTCAGGTGACTCCTCTCGTAGAGTTAGTCCAGTGGCGTATCTACCGGGAGGGCATGGGGGGCGGCTGCCTCCCCCCCCGGCTGCTCTCACAGTTTGGCAAGAGCCGCAAGACAAACAATATTTTTTATTTTAAGTCTAAAACACATTTTATGCAAAGGCAATGTGTCATACTTTGCTTAGTCTAAATTATTTGTGTGGTTCTGCAATCGTGAGGTTGGATGCGAGTCCCCTAGACTGCTATCAAATTTTTCTTTCACCCGTGTCCAGTTGTATATATTGTGGGCCACCTATGTTTATATTAACAACACACCACTTGCAACGCACAGATATATTTTCATATATTTTTATGCGGATGGATGAAACATATGAGTGAAAGGGTATAAGAGTGCTTGGGAATGGTTTATTACATTGATCTATCAGCGATCGATCATTAATCACTGATTCATCAATAATATTTATCATTCATCAATCAGTAATCAATGTCAAATATAATTTGGTGCGCGTTGCATGGGTCATCCCTGGAATCTATAATTCTGTTAAACGTTGCCATTTTTACTTTTGTCAATGCAGCAGAAAACAAATAACAAAATTTTAAAAGCTGCAGTTAGGCCCACTGTTGGCTCTATGATATTTTAGGAATTTAGATGTATGATATTTTCTCTATGATATTTTAGGAATTTCGATGTATGCTGCCTTGCCTGCCCTTTACGCTTTGAGTAACACTATTTTAACCGATTAAGAATACTTCAATATTGCAACCTATTGCGGCAGCGCTATAGCCCTAAACTGGTAGGCTCCTTGTCTAAAATTTTGATCAGCATAGATGTGTTGCAATGTAGGCGTGCGGTGTAGGCTAATCTACTTGTAGGCTCAGACCCCCATTTGAAAACTTCAGATCAAAGATAGTCAGGTTGCAGCAATCACTGCAATTGTTAGATAGTATGGAGCGATAACAAAATTGTTCAATTCGCCTTGAACTCATTCTATGCAACAGTTGGTCAGAAATCATGTCGTTGAGATAAAAAGTTGATAGCGTCTAGCGGCACTGGCCCTTTGCACCTGAGCCTTCGTCAATCTACTAGTCTTAGGCCTATTCAACCATTGAGTCTACCTTTAAAACGTGATGTAGTGAGGTATTACCGGTGTGTTACTGCTTAAGTTTGACAGGGCCACATAGTATCATTGAGTCTTGTGTGGGGTAATCTTTCACATATTTTGACACTGCTGGCATCTTATTTATGTTCCTTTGAAATACGTTTTCACAGTGCATTCGATCGTAATTATGATAAGTCGAATCGGATAAATTCAACCCGTTGATATATTGATAATTCTTTATTTGGCTTTGATATACCGCCACTTATTCTACATGTACATGGTTTGGGTGGAGCGTATGCTACGTCGCGTCATTAACAGGAGGTTCTTCAAAACAGAGCGATCAATCCTATTACTCAATCTTCATTTCGTGCCCCCACTAGTCCAATTTCAAACTGTTAGATATTTAACAAATAATAAACATTCACCTGCTTCAAGTTGCGACATTTATGTTTCAAATTGGGGAATCTATCTTATAAAAATGCTGCATACTTTATTGTTCATTAAATGTAATAATCAATATAGTTTGTGAAATGTAAATACTTAACTTTGCCAGCTTTTCATACAAATATCCGCGCGGCGCGCAGAGCATAAGTGTATCGGGTCCTAGGCTGTAGAGCGTGTTATCCACAGATGTACACCAATCTTCTGTTAGTCAATTTGCATTTTTAGAGGATATTCGTCATCATTTTATCTCTGTATAGCATACTAGACATTCTGAAATGGTTGTCATATGGCGTGTTATAGTCTTGCGATCTTGCGGACTACATTTAATCTTTGTGCTCTACACGGGGGGGGGATGCAGTCCTAATCTACAAAAAACAGAAGCAACGTATAAGCCTATAATGCCTGCCATTTATGTATTTTAATTTGTTTATTACTGCTGGACATATTTAGAATTCTGCCAGTGACTCGACGTTCATAGCACTGTTGGCGGCCAGATCGAAGGCTCTGAGGCACTTCAAGGAACAGAATCCTGACTTGAACGAAAACGTCCTCACTTCAAAATTAGTCTGCTATGGCTCGGATGAGGTAGTGAATCATTTATTCATATTTATGTTTTTTAAGGGAATTTATATAAAATATTTTTTGAAGAACTGACCTTTCCAATAGGTAATCATTAAGATTATTATTTATTGATTTTGGCTGGAAGGCAAGTTATATTTAAAAGCAGCTGAAATAAATTAATTTTTCTTGTATGAATTTCTTTACTGCAGTATTTATTGTATTATTTTATATTTCTATTTGTATTAATATTTGTATTTGCAGTTGTTGTTGACGTACATATCTTATGTTGATTGCAACCATTGAGTCGTTAAATACAGCTCATATAAAGTTGTCATCAAATAATGTAAAATATCATTTTTTATTAGTCTTTTACTTTACTGCTTATATTTTGTGTAAACATACAGTGTTAAATGGTATATTTTGATGTTTCCATGTGTCAATGTCATTTAAATGTTTTTATATATAGGTTATACATATATATATATATTATATATATATAGCTTATATATATATATATATATATATGTATAAATTGTTTTTATATTAGCAACCCACAAATATCGCGCCCGTTACTGCCCCTTCTCACTCAGTTTTAATCATATTCTGCAGGCGCACTGTTCTGTGGAGCGCGCTAGTATGTTGGGCGGAGTGATATGTCGCAAGGTGGCGTCGGACGACAAAGAGAGCATGTGCGGCGCAGCACTGCGAGCAGCAATACAGGCGGACAGGGAAAAAGGACTCATTCCTTTCTATGTAGGTCAACTAATATTATCGCACCCCATTGATGTTGCTAGTTTAATTTAATATATTTTTCGTAGTTAGGCGTTAGGCATGGAGCTAGGGGCCTGAGCTCCCACAAAACTGCACTCAAGCCCCCATCAAATAAATTTTTTGCAAAAAGAAAGATTTTTGCCTTGGATTTTAAGAAGTGCTTGTCGCAGAACATGACAACTTGACTTCAGGGCGAGTACCCTGTCTGTTATAGCGGTTTTGCGTCCCCAGATATTTTGTGTGAAACCGTCATTAATTTTTTGTTGTAAGTATATCGGAGAACGACAATAGAGTGCCGGTGCCCATTGTAACGATAAATGAAATTAGTATTGATAAGCAAAAATGTAGCGATCGGTAATTCGAACGATGATAGTGCCCATTTGCAGATTATGTCACGTTGTTATGGTGGGAATAGATCTAATTGTTGTTATATCTTTGTTGTTATATCTTAGTGCGTGGCTACGCTTGGTACTACACCAACTTGTGCCTATGACAATTTGCTCGAGATTGGACCAGTCTGTAAGTTCTCTCTCTTCTGCCATTAAATCTACCATTTATGTAACTAATTATTGAACAGACCATCTCAAATTTTGTCAAATTGTAAACGTCTTCGAACATGTTTCCAGTGTCTTAAAGAATATATTAAAGTGCAAAGTAATTAAATTAAACATTTTTTAATTCACTGATTCAGTGACACAGTAGCGATTTTTATGAATTTTAGATCTGCATTTAATGCGATCTGTTACATTAGTTGTGAAGCTTTTTTGTATAAAATGCAACAATTCCATCGATCAATAAAAATTTTCAGTTTTATGGACTTGATAAAGGTTAGGAATAGCGCATTGACATTCACATTTTGATAATTTTGTAATGTTCAAAGACGCTGCAATGAGTGCCTTATTCAAGGTGCTGAAGAGAAGATGTGGCTGCATATCGATGCAGCGTATGCTGGGTCGGCGTTAATTTGTCCAGAATTTAGACCACTTCTTGATGGAGTTGAGGTATCTAGTTAAAGCTATTCATTTATGTAGCATTCTAGCTAAGTTGCATGATATTTAGTTAAAGTTACAGTTCGCACCGCGACAGTTCGCCCCAATCCTTTGACACTGACGACTGTTAACCTTGACACGGCTCACACCGATGACTGAAACTATGCAATTATTACTTAATTGCATATAGTTACTTACAAATGCTAACATCGATCATAATATTCATCATGGTGTATGAGTTGGTGTGAACCGTCATGGTGTCATGGAGCTGCTATGTAGTTTTAGTTTTGTATAATAAAAATGATTATAACTGTATTTTTATGGGTATAGAACTAATAAAAATGCTCTTGCTAGGTGAAACTTCAAATGGAATTTTTGTTTTCAGCAAATTTCTGGTATTTTTACCAGACCAAGTCACAATTGTAGTCATTTTGTGACTTCTTGTAGCACAGGCGTGCTTGATTTGATATTTATTTCCACTTTGCTTCTCATTTCATAACTTAGCTATATTTAAAACGTCTGCTTCTTTCTGTTGAAGCTAGGAGAGTTAGCTTTTGACGAAGATTTGTGTATCATAAAAAACTGCTCTCTCAGATTATTATTTCACAATTACCACGTGCACCAAACATTTTGAAGTGTCAAACGAAGCATAAGCAACACCTTGCTTATCTATTTATTGAAGTTTCTAGCAATTCATGAATCATTTAATTTGCAGCAATCATATGCCATTTTAGTCTCTGTATTTTTATATTAACCTTATTAAAAAATGATGCAGTGGGCTGATTCGTTCAACTTCAATGCTCATAAATGGCTTCTCGTCAATTTTGACTGCTCGACAATGTGGTAAGGAATGGCTTTAGTCTTTTTCATTTGGATCGACTTATACTACCAACATTATAATCAATAGTAGCCTTGAATATAATCATAGATCGATAACGTCGATATTACGGTGCTGCAGTTGGTGAAGGTCATGTACAATGTGTTCAGCAATTGAACCTTATTATGGCATTATAATGAATCTCATTTTGTAATATTAAAACTTATAACGCGTCTAAATACGACAGATAGCAACATTACGAGCATTTAGGACGGCTTGTTCCGAATTTGCTAAATGTTCAATAATTTTAAAGCATGTTTCATTCCTTTGCGCGTTATAAGCTGGAGCATAATAACGAGACCCGTAGTAAAAAATCAGCGCCATGAGTAAGTAAAATGACAATGAATAAACTCCTTCAAAAGCAACCGTGTCACAAAAAGTGCATTAAATCATCGTCAGGCACAATGAAGGCCCGTCAAACCATTTCATAGGCGGTAAAATGATGCAACTGGTGAAGACGCTGGTTCTTCTGTTTGAAGAAAGTATTCTACACAAAGTTCTGTTAGTGATAGCCATTATAATTATAGTACATTGCTTCGGACTTTTTAAAGTTTCAATGACTTGATGACTTGTTTTCTGGCAGGTTCAAAGAACGACGTGACATAGTGGCTACCTTCAATAACGATCCTCTCTTTCTAAAAGTTGTACAAGAGCATTCAATGCCCGACTACAGGGTAATGAAATTTTCCGCAATAATACATGACTTCAAAAGTTACTCGATTTTTTTGTAATCACTTTAAAGTGCCAAACTTCTTTCAAATGCTGAAAATTAAACAATGAAATTAGAGCTGCTTTAGCCTCTAGTCGGATATTTTAGTTAGAATGCACTTTGTGGCTTTGCGACTGCGACTTTGCAACTTTGCTTAGCAAAGCATCCACTCCGGCCTCCTCCTCCACACGCAGCGAGCCTCGACGAGTCTGTCTGGCATGGCGCTATTCTGAATCCTTTTTTATAATTTTTCTTCACTACAATGCAGCAAAATCAATGAGGTATTGGGCGTTTCTGCTCACTGGAGCGTCTGAAACAGCTATTTTTGAATGTTGGTGACCGTCTCTTTTAAAACGTTATAATTTCTGCTCATTGAAGTATATAGAACAATAATTAGTGAAAAGAAAATGGTGTACAATATTAGCAATTATTTATTTAGCTAAAATGATGTCAAGACGTAGCAGCTAGATTTCAATAATTCAATTTCATGTAATTTTCATGCCTCTTTGTGCCTTTGAATTTCCCTTATTTTGAAGCAAGCAAGAAATGAGCCCTCGAAGCCTAAGATACCAAGCCTTTTAGTTTCTTTATGCTGAGCCGTCCCCGATGCATCCAGTTGCGCCATGCAGGGCTTGAAGTTGATCTTGGATCAAATTTTGAACGGTCGATATTTACAGGTTGATATCAGATTCTGGATCAAGTTAATTCAGATCAAATTGAATATGATCTCTTTGGTCAAACTGAGTTTATTTTGTGAGCATGCTTCATTGAACCAATACACACGAATACCCTGACTTAATGTAGCGCAGCCACTGATGGGCGAAAGCATAAATATATTCTTTGATACATGCTACTTTACGATGCATATTGGCAGGGATAAGTTTAATAAGAGTAGCACTCGAAAAACGACGTTTTTTTAAACTCTACTGGGTAGGAGTTGCATTACTCATTATAATGGACGATAGTGGAGTAGGACTACTCCTTTTTTGAAGGACAAAGGAGTGCACTACTCCTGTTTTATAAGCAGTAGGCGTAACGCTACTCCTATTTTGTAAGGGCTAAACTGAACTCTGCATATCGGTGTAGCATTGGGGAATCACGTTTGGACGTCGCTTCCGGTCGTTGAAGCTCTGGTTCGTGCTGCGTCTCTATGGTCTCAGCGGTCTTCAGGCTCACATCCGCAAGGTCATACACGCAATTGTGCTGAATCTTAAATCGTTATTTTTCTAGGCAACATTGACTGAAACGTTGTGCATGGTGGATGCATGCTTCTTCACTTTAAAGTTATTGAATTATCATTGTAGCCTACTGTGGTAGTTGCAGCAATAACATTTTTAGACTAAGTAGTTGCCAATACAAGCTAAATTTGACATTGTTCCAATTTCTCCTGCGTCTGATATCTGGGGACACTGCACATGGTACAAATGCATATAAAAATTTGACCGGGACAAAGTGCCATTATCCTGTCATTAGTGGCATCAATAATTTTCTTCTTATCATTGCTTATCATTGAATTCAGTGTTTGAAATCGTGTTACGGTACTTAAAATAGACTGAGGCTAAATTTCTGAAAATCTGGTGCGCGTTAATGTTAAACATGGCTCTGTTGTTGTTCAATGCAGCATGTAGCTCTGGCTAAGGAGTTTCAGAAGCTTGTCGCCAGTAACAAACTCTTTCAATTGACCCATGCTGTTACCCTCGGACTGGTCTGCTTTCGCCTCAAGGTTACTAACTTATTTAGTTATCGTATATAAAGCATAATTTAGTTATCATATATAAATTTAATATATAACATTTAGTTATCATATAAAGCTTCTGCAGCCTTATTTTGGCGGGCCATGTAGTTTTTTCGAGCTTTGCTGATTCGTGAAATTCTGAAAAATTACATGCATGCAAAACTTTATGTTTAACAGTGATAGTAATAAGTTTAGAGTCCGTTTCGGCGTCCAGGGACGTCAATGGGAACCTCCCTTTGCCACGGCAAACATCAATTTGTAATTAGTGAAAGCCGACGACGAAGGGTTAGGAGAAAGAGTGTCAAATAGCCGGGTCGGTTCTTCTATTTGTCCATATGAAAATAATTCAATTCAATTCAATTTATAAAAAGATCTATGGTGGGAGAAGATGCATCTTTAAATCTCTACTGCATCAGCTCTGTGCAATTCTGCTATCAGGGAGAGAACGCCGTGAACAGCGCGCTGCTGGAGCTGATAAACTCCGACGGACGCATCCATCTCGTGTCGGCCGAGTCGAAGGGGGTCGTCTTCCTGCGCTTCGTCGTCTGCGCGGCCACGACCGAGCTCAAGGACGTTCTCTACGCCTGGCGCGTCGTCGAGGAGCTGGCGGCCAGCGTGCTGCTGCTGCGCGGGGGGAACGAGCAGAAGGAGCCCAGTGGGCCGCTGAGGGAGGAGGAGGTTCATGTCAGTGGTGTTGAAGTCGCAGATTCTTGATCAGATTTACTCGATCAGTTTCTTGACTATCATTATTTGGACAACTGCATCGACTAGTTGGGCAAATATTGAACTCCTTATTTGATGATATTTACTAATTGTTGAGTAAGATGGAGCTATTTTTACGCTTTGTGTAGTTTTCTGTAGACTGCGACGCCATTACACGGCCATTACAAAGTTATAAATAAATAAAACTCTAAATTTTCAGGGAAATGAACTTTGTACTCGAAACTAAATACTAAATATTATTTCTCAAACACAGCACTAGCATTTTGCTCATACTACTTACTACATACTCCGTATAGCATTATTGTACACCGCGTCTCAATGAAATCTGGACCCCTTGAAAGGTTGTCCTGAACCGCAATTGACCAGTATTTCATCATGTTGTTTCTTTACTGTGCAAACTACATGTACAGTCGAACACTTGATGCATGGAATAACCAAAGTGAGAAAAACTTGCAAGCCATAGGCCCATCGTCGCCACAACAAAACGGCAGTTGCGTAAACAGTAAGAAGCAGTAGGCTATTATTCTCTACTTCCAGTTCGAAACAGTGTCGCCAGCAATCTAGCAGTTTTCAGCTTGTTGATTAGAGACATGCTTTTAAAGTTAACTTCTATTGTTCCCGCTTTTTCCTATCCGTTTTAACGTTCAATTGAATTTTTTTAATTTTGTTGAAAGAGAAAAGATTCATTGATCATCGCCTCATCATTAATAATAAAAATTGTTAATGAGGTTAATATTTTGTTACATTCCTCATTGTAGTCTAATATACCATAGTTATTGCAAAATTATTATTTGAGTCGTTTCATTTCTAGACACGAAGTAAATTGTAGTCAAAAAGTATAATTAAGCTATTGTTATTAGACTAGGCTGCTATAATAAATGGCTACTTATGATCATGGTCAAAAGTCTGATGTTTTTTCATCTGCGTTTGCATGACATATTTCTGGTGCGTTAGAAGTGCAATATACATACATACATACACACAAAAGTCTATCAACACTCAGGGAATTGACCTCGTTGACTTCATTTACATTTACACCGTGGCTCAAAAGTAAATGACCCAATAAATTTCTTCCATAACTACGGAACGCAATAAGCGTTGTCAATGAAATTCTTACCATACTAACTCGGATCATTGCTTCATATTTCTGCCAATTTTCGTTGATTTTCATCGAGCGGTTAATAAGATACGAGTAGTCAAAATTGACCTACCAAAAAATGCGTCAACCAAGCTGGGAAACTGCTTAAACGCCGTTTGCAACTCTTGTGCAAGCCAATAATTGTTCACGCTGCTGCTTATCTTGTGATAAGTACAGAATGTTCAAATTTGTTTAACTGTTTGGTTATTACATGCTTCAAGTGTTTGACGTTTATTTTTTTTCTGACGCATTTTTGTAACAAGCACCATGCTGCTAAATTTTGATAATTGACAGCGCGCCACTCTGACGCCCAGCGCTTTTGTGTCATTCTTCTCTTATACGACGCTCTTCGATCGTTTCACGTGCATGTTGGAACCAAATCTTGTTGAAATATAAAGTGTACACTCCTGGATTGCTAACAATTATTGACTTGGAATATAAAAGAGATCGTTACCACAAAATTGTTGATGCAAATAGCAATTAAGCAGTTTTTCAGCTTGGTTAATGCGCTTTCTTGTAGGTCATGTACATGCACAGTGCATACTACATGTAAATGAAGTCAACGAGGTCGTAGATTTTTGACCATGACCATTTGTTCTTCGATGACATAAATTTTAGTGTGTGGTATTAACTATGCATGAGCGTACTGCCAATTCATTGGCTTCGATCTACTTATTCTCAATACTGGGGCCCTCCGAGGACGTTTTGAGGCTTTCAAGCAGGCCTACAGGCCTTACCTACAAGCCTATAGCCGCAGACCTACAGGCCTTACCTTCAAGCCTACAGGCCTAATTCTCATGAGACTTACAGAAACATTGAGGATCCGATTACCCAGTTTGTATTAAGCGCATACCGTATCGAAGTATTACACTACGTTAGTGGGGGGTCCATGACCTCCTATTCAATTATTGAGGGGGGGTATCCGTGTTGTGGCATTCCTCCCATACCCCCAGAGAATACTGTACATACTGCTACGAAGCCTCCGCTAAAGCCATTGTAGGTACTATAGGTAGCATTTAAGTGTGTAATTAGAGAGAAAATAACGCTGAAGCAATCGGTATTAAGGCTAATGACGTGTAGAAGGTGTGACTGATCATGTATGAGCTTGCCAGGCATTTCTAGGCCTAGGTTTGCGTACAGTTATAATTATGTGGGTAAACAGTAGTAGCTTACAATGTCACGTCGACGCGATGCGTGTCGCTAAAGTCGTCTGAGTGCCTGTAATTGTAATGTTGTGCATTTTGCGCATTAGCCTTGTCGCTTTTAAGTCTGCGATTGAATCCATTTAAATTAAAGTCTCGTTGTGCTAATTAGGTCTAAAGGTTAGATTTGGAATTTCTATTTGGCGTCGGCAGGCCTATACGTGTAACTGATGCAAGTGCTTGCAGTAATATAAGCGCTCAAACATTCAACTAAAGCATATCTGACCACCATCAAGGCCACAAGAGTCGATAGCCTATAGGCCTACAATACTAAATCTAACAGTATGCGGGTCCACTAATTTGTAGATTTCACTGCATATTTTGTGTTCAAAATAGACACCGTGTACATGCTTTACTGCAAATTCGCAAAATCTTAAATAAAACGAAATCTGATTTTATTTAGAACACAAACCTCAACGTCACATTATCAAAAACACATTATCAGTACAACGTTGGCAACCGGCAATCATTAGGTCTGATCAATACAATCAACAAGTCTGATCAATACAATCAACAGGTCTACGGTCAACGGTCTACAATCAACAGGTCAACGGATCGGATCAATACAATCAACAAGTCTGATCCATACAATCAACAGGTCTGATCAATACAATCAGCTGATCTGATCAATACAATCAACAGATCTGATCAATACAATCAACAGATCTGATCAATACAATCAATAGGTCTGAGCAATACAATCAACAGGTCTGATCAATACAATCAACAGGTCTAATCAATACAATCAACAGGTCTGATCAATACAATCAACAGGTCTGATCAATACAATCAACAGGTCTGATCAATACAATCAACAGATCGGATGAATACAATCAACAGGTATGTTCAATACAATCAACCGGTCGGATGAATACAATCAACAGCTATGTTCAATACAATCAATGGGTCGGATCAATACAATCAACAGGTATGTTCAGTACAATCAACATGTATATAATTAATAAAATTAATATATATTCGTGTGATTGGTTCATGATGACGTCAGCAATTGGTTTATTATGACGTGACGTCATCAGCGTCTGATTGTCTCACTGATAGCAGCTAGTGACTGTCATTTTGTGTATTCAAGGCCCTTCTCTTTATCTAATATTAAGTATATAATATTAGTATATAATTAATGGGTATCAAAGTATAAGTAGGCTATAGTAATCTTGAAAGTCATTAGCTCGATGATGCAATGAAATAAGAAACTCCTTAATCTCATACGTTTAGCTTTCAGTGGCGTCTGTATAGGCCTACAGCCACAACCTGTGGATGATTTCCAGCGTTTTTAACCTATTTCTATATGCATCAACTGTAAACTAATGTAATCAAATATAAAAATTAAGGCCATGTACTTTCTGAGGCTTGGGATTGAGCTTCATGTCCGTGTTTTATTGCCGTTTGTCATGAGCAGCAAGTTGCTTTGGCCAAGGAGTTGAAGAAGCTTGTGAAGGGTAACGAGCTCTTTCAAGTTACCAACGTCGTTACTCTTGGACTGATCTGCTTTCGTCTCAAGGTATTCTAAGTTTGACATGTGTGTGAAATACCACCCTCTAGTCACTTTTAGCTGTGCAATTCATGCTAGAAAACTGGGTACCTAATTTACACTGATTCAGTCGTGACGTCATATCAATTACGTTTTGTTCTGTGAAAATCAAATATTTAAGTCTCAATTGAAAAGTTGATCCTTTGGGCAAGGCCTTCATAACTTTGTCTTCTGACGTCGAAGCAGGCGTTACATTGATGCTATTTAATTCTTATTTTGTTATTTTAATCCTGCCCCGCTGTCAGAGCGAGAACGCGATGAGCAGCGCGCTTCTGGAGCTGATCAACGCCGACCGACGCATCCATCTTGTGTCGGCCGAGTCGAAGGGCCGAGTCTTCCTGCGCGTCACCGTCTGCACGGCCACGATCGAGCACAAGGACTTCCTCTACGCGTGGCGCGTCAACGAGCTGGTGGCCAGCGTGCTGCTGCTGCACGGGGGGAACGAGCAGAAGCAGCCCAGTGGGCCGCTGAGGAAGGAAGAATAGGTTCACTGCGCGCCTCACTGTGCGCAGTGATGGGCTGCGCTGGACGAGCGAGCGACCCCCCTCTACTCACCCCACTGAGGGACTGCGCTTCGTTAAGCGAGCGATGACTCAGAGCGTTATGTCAGACAGAGAGCTAAGGGGCTAATATATATATATGATATGCTGCTGCCCGTTTATATAGCTAGTTTTGCCAGCTTTAATCCACATCTTTGAAACCCCAGATCATCTGATCAGATTTTTCTCAGAGGCGTGCTGCTTCTATGACATTCTATGATTTCTATGACTAGCTTACTGACAAACTGTGTCTGACAATGATGCTAATATTGGGCGTAAATTAAATAATTGATGCAGAAATAATGCTAAAACCTCGTTATTCTGATTAAACATCACATATGAAATTCTCTTCAAACGATTTCTTTGTAATTACAAAAATAGCAATGATAACAGCAATTGTTTAATTTCTTTTATTATATGAATTCAGTTTATTCTTTGTTTATAGTCCATTTAGGATTCCCATGAGTCTTTGAAGACAGAATGCAAACTCTGCAAGAATCATTGACTTTCATAACCAGTGTCCTAACTTCTAAACCAGTATGATCAAATCCTCGTTTTATGTCAGACCAGCTCTCAGTTCCATGACATCCACGCATCCACTACGTCCGTCCCAGTAACTCACCAAACCAGCTCGTTCCGCTTCGCATCCACCATTGCGGTTGCAACGTAATGGTTCACAATTATTCAACTTGCCAAGCCGCCTTGGTTGTTGCGTACAATCCCATTCTTTAACCGCCCCCCCGTCCGAGCAGCAGGACCTCAGCCCACTTGACCCCGTCTCCGCTTCGTCGGCAATAGTCTCCTCAGTGGCGGTCGACTCAGCCTGGCTCGCGCAGGCGTATGTGTATTCGTAGAGACGCGATGGGGAGGAACCGCCGCCAGTAGTGACATCTAGCGAATGGGGAAGTAGGGACGACACGGGGAGCGAACAGCAGCGGCATGAAGGGGTTGTTTGAGCGGCGTAGAGTAGGGGGGGCAAGGCGGGTCTAAGGGGGCGTCGGTGTGCGCGGCTCCAGGCGCGACTGAAACAAAGAGTGTAAATGAAAATACTATTATCATATCCCTATTGATGGTTAACACGATATCATCACCATATTATTGATCGTCAACTATCTTTTTGGTGTCGTTATTTTATTATGTAAACTTGCTAATGTACATGCTTCCTTCACTTATAGTAGTTCACTGCATATCATGTTTTTATCAGAACGTTAATTGTTAAATTTAATGTTTTGGCGCAAGACAAGGTCCGTTGCACTGCAGGTCAATAGATGCATGCATTGCAACAGAGCATTAGATAATTATCATTTGACCCATGTTACGGAATATAATGTTTAGATGCTGGGCAGCTTCTAACCTCTTCTTGGTTACAAAAATGATGAGCATCATGACGCCCCCTATTAGAACTCCGAGAACGACTCCGACCATGACTGCAAGAGCCACACCTGTGGGAACAAAAGAATTACCTATGAATAAATTAAATTGTTTTATCAAAAGAATAGATATCTAAACTGCTGACTAACCCAACGTTAACAGATCAACAAATAACACTGCAATTTAGAAACCGTCCATAAACACAGATCCGTGCTATGATGCTACCTAGAGCTAAGCTAATCGCTGGAAAAAACTATAAGCATAATAATTATAGACCTATAATGAAGCTCAGAATGATTGTGTATATTAAAAGCATGCAAAGCTAAAATTATATGCTTTATCGAATTAGTGATCAATGCTTCTTAAAACCTTAATGGCAATGAAATGACAGTCGCATAAATCAAACGTTTACCTCCCTTCAAGTTGTTGAATCCATTTATGTATTTATCGACTTTAAGATCTCTGAAAACTATAACACGCAAATGTAAAGTTCAATTATCTTACATTGCATATATCCAAGATTTAACAATCACATTCTATGTTTCTACTACTTATAATTGACATTCAATTAAGTAGCAGTAGGTAAAAAAAAATTAAATTTAGAGATTTTAGTTGAGTTTTATTCTAAAGTAACTTAATGAAAAACTGAAAAAAACTTATAATCTATGCCTAATAGATGCTGAAATAAAATTCATTTCAAAATGTCTTGAATGAATTCATCATAAACTAACAACACATTTACGAATTAACTAGTTTTGAAGTGCGACAAAATGCCTAACAATGGATAAGCAGCAAGCGCAAAGCCATTACAAAACAATCCCTGATTGTGAGGCAATTCAATTTTTTTCACTTTCCCTAATAGCCAATCTCAATTCTAGGTAATATGTTGACGTTCCCAGGCTTTTCATAATTCGGCGTTTCTTCCTAATTAATTTTCCCCGGTATCAACTCCACAGATATAGATTAATTTTGCAAAGTGGCGTTAGATTCGAAAGCCAAGACCGGTACCACAAAAATCATGCTCAATTATTATTCTTGCATACCTATTACTATTTATTTTTCAATTGGTTATTAATTAATTATAATGTTAGTAATATTACTATTAACAAGGTAGCAAGGCCTTGAGATATCAAAAAATTAAAAATTAAATTGATAATTGTGAAGAGCAATTTATGAATATCTTGATAAAATGGCCAACATTATTGCTAGAGGCTCCTAAATTGTAATCCATTTAGATTTTTTCGTGCACTATAAGTACAACGTTGACAAGTCAAGCAGATAAATATTAGCCTACTGTAGATTAGTCACAGACGGTGACAGACCTGATTTTGAGCAGTTACCAACGTGTCCAAACCAGGCCCCGTCCTCGCAGTGTAAGTACCACTGCTCACGTGACTCGTTGCACGTGATCGTGACGTCATCGCCGTGTTGCGTCAACACGGCATCCATCGGCGCAGCCAGAGTCGGACAGCCAATCGCTGTGAAGGAAAAACACAGCGATTTATATTATGAATATTCTCAATGGTGCACCGGTCACAAAATAAAGTGGAGTAGGGAAGGCATCCGGGTAACCATAGGGGGGGGGGGGGGGGTAAGCCCCCCCCACAAGCCTCAAAAATAGAAACGGACTGTACGAGCGGCATCAAAGATACAAAAGCGCCCTTAAGATTGGTCTTCAAAAAACAAAAAAAGCACTGATCAGTAGACCCATTGTTAAACGTGCCGAATTGCATGTAATAAAAAAAATTACACATAAATTTCCATGTCATCCGCTGGATAGCCTATTGAATAGCAAAGGACTACAAAATGGCTGAAGGCTCATGAAACAACCGTGCATGCCACAGTCGGAAAAGAATCCACCTGGGCTACATGTTTCCTACGTAGTAGGTCGGTGACCGGCTTGGCAAGCCATGGAACCGCTCTACGCAGAGAGCATGTCCAATTGTAGTACGCGTAACGGTAACGCTAAGGACCGTATACCACGAACACGAAACCTGCGACAAATCGTCTAGCCTAATAAATCAGGCTTTTAGCCGACACTCGCTTTCTTCTGCTGGAGAATTTCTCGCTCGCGAAAGCTAGCGAAGGATCGATCGCGGGCTTTATTCCTCTGTGCAGTGAATGCACAGTAAGCCCGTACCGGTGTCGACAAGTTTCGCTTGTAGGGTAGGCCTAGATAAGCTGAGCACCGAGGACTGAACAGTGAGCAGCGTGGCGTCATTGTGTTGCACTAATTCTTGACTCACTGGTTTTGTCCTGCATTTTGCTGCCATTTGCTTCTTAAACTTGGCTATAATAGCCTCGGATATTTTTTTTTTACACAAGCATTTCACCTAAGTATTGGGCGCTTAAAATGATATACATTTTATTAGTATGATATTTGTATTATATAAATTTAATATTATATTAATTTTTCACATAATTTAATTCGCAAGTTTTGAGCGTTCTCAAAATTTTCTTTGAAGTACTGTATACGAACAATTTATCCCATTCAACATTTTTTGTAATGCTATATGCCATAAGCTGCTTGAAAATTCCTTCCAATATGACATTCGTCTACCAACAATTATTTAATCGTTCATAAATATTGTCAAGGGAACTGGATAAAAGCCATTTTCTTTGGGTTCTCTTCCGGACTCTTCCTGTCGGCCTCCACTCCGTACTCGAGTGTGGGTGGAGGTCAGTGGTCTTAAGTCACGTCCGAGGACGCAGGGACGCGGGATTGTGACAGCGGAAACGAGCGTCCACTTCCGGTGTTGGACTAAAGAGAGGTCCCGCACATGCGCAGTCTTGCTAGAGGGCTATTTACAAGTTGTTATCGTAATTTTATTGGGTTTGGTTTTGAAATTTGCGTCTTACGCCTATTGCGCTTCAGTTATCAACTGTTGTAAATGGGTTTTGAGAGGTTTTAAGATGTTAGGTGCCAAAATTTTATAGATATACATGTACATGTATGATACTAGTCATGTAAACTTGCATCTTAGTGAAATAAATCTTCTTGGTGCTACGCCGACAGTGCACTAAATATTGCGCGAATGCTAACGCTATTGATTTAGGTATATCCAAAGGCTAACATTTTTTCCCGTGGTTAAAATAAGTAATAAAATAAAAATACATCATATTTTGCTTCTTTTTGCAACAAAGGTGCCCATTGAGCTTAACTATGGATTAAAACTATAGGCTATATTTATATCAGTTTGCGCTTCGGAATTGAAACGGTAACTGCAGATGATTGCACAATAGCCTGTATTTGTAGTACTAACCAAAATCAAGTTTCACGGCTTTCACTTAAGCGATTTGGAATACCATTGCATCACATTCACAAAAACTAAACCAGGCTATTGCTGGGCTAATGCTCAGAATAGTATAGCTTAAGAACGCTCTGTGGAATCTACCTCTGTATTGTAATATGTAAGGTCTCCAAGTTTCCTGCCCGCGACCACTGATTCGATACTCCACAACCGTCTCGGACACGGACACTTCGAGAAAATTCTTTCTCGATACATAAATCAGGTTCGGCGGAGTGTCCGGCAACGAATCACAAGCCGCGAAAGCAGTGACGTCATCGTCCACATCTCGGAAGAGCAGCGATCCGGGACAGCGTCCCTTGACTCCGGACGCATCCTCTTCTGCTGGATTATATTTCCACGAGACGTGGATGACCTGCCCGAGTTGAACCCTGATGATCCAGGGGCAGGGGTGCGGGGGGTGCACGACGGCCAGGTTTCCGGGGGTGGGTGTGGTCGTGGATGGGATGGGGTGGCGCGAGTATAAGGCGAGGTATCCGGGTGATGATGTCATCAGGGTCTTGTTGCCATGGCTGCAGTCGTCGAGATATGAAACTGAAACAACATTTAAAAACAACACAGAGCATTTTTTACCACACAAAGTAGGGGGAAAATTGCCTCCCAGCCCACATGAATTGCCCCCCAGCCCTTCGCCTTCACCTGCCCTTTTTGCCGTATTTAGTCTATGTACCGTTGTTTTAGTTTATCTGCTTTGTAGTCCGCGTCTCCGGAATTTTAAAGATATTGTAGGCTGCCAAACAGATCGGTAGCAAATTCATACAGAATCATTTTTTTGCAATCTGCAAGTAAGTCTAGTACGTCAAGCAAGTAAGCCCAATAAAGTAATGACCTTTTCGAGAAAAGGCGTAAAAGTCCCCTATGCAACAAAATGCCCAGCAGTGAAAATTCCTTTCAAAGTGCTCTGAAACAACATGTTATATAAAGCATAATGCGGGGTGACAATGAACCACACGAGTGAAGCAACTGACGCGCCTGAATATCGGTATGCGAGAATGCGTGGCGTGGTACATCACTTAAGCTTTATTCTTGCAATTAGCCTGTGTTGCACACAGTGCAAAAAATCCTGAAAAGTGACACGGTAAAAAAAACAATATGGCAGACAGAAAAAATGAAATATACGAAAATCGTCACATACATGGTTAAACACACGACGCTACTCTCTATGCAGTCATTAGACATGTCATTCAACAAGCTTTCAGCGAAATATACGCTATTTATCACAGTGATCTATTTGACTTTCGCCGATATTGAGGCCGGTCTGGCATGCTGTCCATTCCAAACTCAAACACACTTCGAATATTGTCTGCACTTTATTACTCGACAAAAGGAATCCAAAATGTCCAACCCTTGACGCATTCGTAGGTCGTCTGCAGGAAGGACTTGAAGTCCTTCTCGCAGGGTTGCGTGCGCGAGTCGAACTCTGACACGGCGCGGCTGCACTCTGCCCTCCCCGAGCAGAGCAGGCGCACCTCTGCCGTCACGTCCGCCTGACAGCCAAGCGTGTAAGAGGACGTGATGCAGCGCCCGGGGGCCATGCGGCCGTACAGGGCCCGCTCGACGACGAGCAGGGAGGAGGGGGAGGCGCAGTGCAGACTGAACGTCTCCGACGAACAGTGGTCTGAACGAGTTCAGTGAATGATTCGTTTAACATTTTTTCAATGCAATACAACAGCCTACAATATAATAGTTCTTTATTGAATCAGCATTCATTTGACAAGATCAATCTCTAAATTCAGATAAATCAAGGTAAATTTCGAAATTCAGTGGTTTCAAAAGAGAGTTCAGTGAATATTTCGTTTAAAAGTAGCTACGAAAAGTCTAGTTAGCCTACATTTTGTGGCTGCGCATACAAATTCGTCACTAGACCATAGGCCTATGCGCAGGCAGGGAATATTTGTATCAAAATGTAGAGGCATAAAAAGCTAGGAGAGATCTATGGATCTTAGACGTGACACACTGAGTGGTTATTAATTTATCTAAATGTTTCAGGCCCTCGCAAAAAATTCCAGCAGACCTAAAGCAGTATTTTAGATACTAGTATTCGCAGGCAATTGTGGGTAGTCTATGTTGTTAGCAACTGCTGCTGTCGTCATACAGGCGGTGAAGAAAATAAATCTTTTACAAAACGGTGCGAAATCGATTTGTTTTCGTGCGAAAGGATGGACGACTGGCGTCATGGGAGCTCACACGTTCTGTGAGCAAGGATCATCGCTGCCGCTAATCAATCATGGAGCAGGGCGGTCAAACGCTCCTATCATTATCACACTTATTAGATTCCTGCAGCTCTGGGATTACGCTCGCTGTCAATCACGCCGACAGTCTCCTGCTTCGGCAGATTGTGCTGGGATGTCGTTCATTCATTATCCAAGATTCAGTGCTGTTTAATAGTTTGTTCATTTACACGTTAAAGGTTTGCGTGCGTTTATCTGCAAATATTAAACCTAATTTGTGCAGGCCTACTTTTTAGCATTTACAAATCACCGATGACAGTGAATTCAATAAGATGGGTCTACTACTCTATTTCTAGTGAAGACTATTCACTTACTACAGCTTATATGCGAATTGGCATGCTTTAACGTTGGTTATGCATACTTTGAAAAAAAAATTATAATCGATACTGCGTGCACAATTATTAGACAAATAGAATGTTGCATCCTGAAAACCACGCGTTAAAAAGCGTTATCCTGCTCTGAACTGCCTCTGTAATGTTCTAGGCCTATCCAAATGTTAAATTGAATGCAGTCTGCACGCCGGTGGGACCTATTGCCTTTGAATAATAATTATTTATCGCCGAAAGGCGTGAATCACGCCCTTAGAAGTCAAGTAGAAACAAAATTACAATCGATTCGGCGCATACGGCCAATTAATTAGCTTCCCTGTCTCATCAACGTTTCGATTAAAAGGTGAGAATTGAGCACCTGCGCGTCATTTCTCCACAACCTCAGATCGATATGTTGCTCCGGGCAATTATTTCTTACAGTCTACAGTATTGTGTGGCAAAGTACACACGCGTGTAATCCCATTGTCATAAAGGCGTCGCAAGAGTTTGCGTTTGGTTCAAAGTGACGGCAACAATCAGACAAGGCCTATACAAGTACAATGCGTAATTATCAGCGGCAATGAAAGAAACTAGTTCTGTCACACTTCATCGACAGGCAAAGGCAATAACTATGAAAGGGTTGGAAGCACATGTAAAAAGGCTAGACCTAAACAGTTGATAAACAGGATTCCTCTCTCATTTGCATTCAGCAAAAAATGCGATCTTAATTGCCTTTTTGTTACTTTGGAAAAAGTCTTGTGGCACAGTGATTTGGGTTGCTGGATTTTGTTCGGCAGGACGCTGCTTCCAATTCAAATTCTGTCAGAAGGAGGACTAGATGATTATGGGCACTGGACTATAATAAGTACTGGACTCGCAACCAGTCAGTTGCATTAGGCTATAGAAATAATTCATTGATAAGTGCTCGAAACGCCCTTCTTGGTGGATATCGGTTTGGCGACAGCGGCTTTCACCCGTTCTTGCAGACTTGCGTTCTTGCAGACTTGCATATTTCTCCCACAAGCGCTCATATCCCGTTTGTAAGTCTCGTAATGATTATTGCACGGCAGTCAATTTGCGGTGCGATCGTGTAACGGACAGTGTGGATGCCATCGCCCATACGACTACTTCTGAATAATCCTTTCTGTGAGGGTATAGTGCATGGCTTACAGGAGTAACAGGACAGATCGGTAATTCGCGTTTAAACGGAATTTGTTAAAGGAAGTTGTAAAAATTATCAATAATGTCAACCCACGATATGCTTTAAAATATTCTAGGCACAAGCCCAGTATTAGACCCATATAACTTAGGGGCCTAATGGAGCCTTAAAGGAAAAACTAGGCCTCTTCCTAATGGCAAAACGTTCTTCAAACTAAGGATTACTATACGTGATCATGTGACAAGCGTCGGAAAACTACCTTCTCTATTCAATTTTCTGTGATCACCTCAGGGATTATTGCAGCTCAGATTTCATGTTTGTACTTGAAGTGCAAAAGTGGTTATATATTTTGAAATATAATGGTACCTATGAAATATAATGGGCCTATAGAACCAGCTACTGTACATACGCCGATACCTACAGCTATAGATAAATGAGCGTAGCAGTGCTCCGCGGTGTGTTGACAAAATCACGCCCTCAAGACACGTTATGCAAATTCGCATTCGCAGATTCTCACAGATTTTATTCGGTAAGAAGCAGAGATTTAAGGGCTCAACCACGGCGATAAGGACGCTTCGGTCACGATTGGGAGAGGGTGGTGGCTAATTGGAAATAATTGTTCCACCCCAGATTCTGAGAGAAACTGTCAGAAATTAGTTAATATTTGATTATTAGGTCAAATATGGTTTTCTATTCCGAATTTTTTTCTTTTAACGTCGCGTGACCACATCACCGGGCACATTCATCCCCAGAAGATGATAATAACAAACATTTAGACAAAGGCCAGCCTTTCGTTATTAAATCAATGTCTGGCGGTCTAATCAGCGAATAAATAAGCCATTTCTCACGGTGGTGGTGACTGGCGAGTCACGGCGCAAGAGCCAAACTGATTGCGATTTCGTGGCTTAAATTGTAGCGAATAGAAGAAGTAAACCTCTAAACCAAACCTCTAAAGCGGAGCCGCGTTGCTGCGCCGCTGCTGGCTACAGAAGAAACAGTCGTTCTGAGCTCGAGACGCGGACACGGCGGACTGTGACGGCGTCAGGGGCGCCAGCACGTGGGGAGGGGCGGGTGGGCAGGGGGGGATACCCTTTCACGAAAAAGTATGGGAGCAACGCCCCGCCCCCTCAGCAAAATGGCTCTTGGCGCCCTTTTACGCCCTTTATGATCCCTGAAGTAAAATTAGGGAGGACAGAGCTCCCTACTAACTGTCACTTGCTTTTCAAGCTCTTTGAAAATTGATAAGAATTGTAAAAATGCGTATACATGTTTTCACTGGCTCCACTCGCGAATAGTATACTCTCATCTTGCGAATGTTTGACCTTTTAAGCATTTTCCGTTATCATATTACACATTAAAGAGTGCTAATGTGCTTATACAGTAAGCTATCGTAATGGCATTGTTTTTGAAATTCGTAGGCCTACTAGCCTTACTTCAGTAGAGAAATAGATCCTCGCAATTTGAAGCGGAAAAAATTGTTTCGCATGCGAAACGAGCCAAAACAATTTAGGGGGGAAATTTTTTCGCCCCCCTCCCAAGAAAATGGAGGCCCTCATTTTGAGTCGAAAATATTGATTTGCCTCATCCCCCTTAAATGCCAAATAGTGCCAGCGCCACAGGACGGCGGCTATATGAAGCGTGTGACGTACGACGGGGATTTGACATGCATTGTACGCCAGCTTTATGTATCATCAGTGCTCTGCAGCAGCTATAAGGGCAGCGCTGCTGTTTGTAGCGCAAGTGCCGCGATGCGGCTATACAGGGGGTATAAATAGGGCCATATAATGCCAACCCCCCCCCGCCAACTCTGAAGCCCAAATCCAAATTTGCGTGGAAACAAAATATTAGCATGTAGTTGCTAATCATAAGTAGGCCAACATACCCGCCAGATGATTAGACTGCTTTCATAACATACAGAGATAGGCCTATAGCTAGAAATGGTCAGGGTTCAAAAATTAATTGAACGCACTGCGAATATAGCTACAACGTAACCGCTACACCATAAGACACAGAACGGTGTTTAAAGTAACATACGATTATGCCCCAGTAAGCCTATGCCTAAGCACTAAAGTGTATATCTCACCGACTGTGAGAACGTCTCCTGCGGCGGTTGACAGGATGTACACCACGACTAAGCATATCTTGAAGACGTCAGTTTTCTTCAGCCAAGCGTAAATATCGCGCATCATCGTGTTTGTATGAGAGATGCGCCGGAAGCTCTAACGAGTCGTACGCGTTGACGCAGCGAAGGCGTTTGATCAGTTGAATCAACGAAATATCGCTGGTCGTCGCAATCGAAGAGTTTCACAGACGATTGATGAACGAAAACGTCGCTGCGCGCGCGGAGAAAACATTTAATCTCGATGCAGCGTCGCTCCTACCAAGTCTCCTATCGTCGGATCAGCGTTCATGAGCTAGCAACGCAGGCGTGCCGCATTACATGCGCAATAACGAAGTTTTGCAGCATGTAAAAGCAAGTACTGTTCTACATCACGAAATGGATTAAACTTCAAAATAATATTGCAGTAGCTGTGAATAACGAGTATAGCTTATACAGTCTCTCTTCTATACGACTTAATTCATCGAAGATATCCATGGTGGAATGTTTTCTGATAGGTCTCACAGCCTAATCCGATTCAATTCGTCAAATTAACACTGCGTACCTGGGGGGGGGGGGGTAAGAGAGTTAAACAAATTTGTTCACAAACTGGGCGGGCGGCTAGTAAACATCGTCCCCGAGGGCCCGCGTCGCTTGAGTCACTGAGGTCAGTCAGAGCTGACCAGTGTAGGCCTACACGTTGGAATGTGCGTCTTTAGTCCACTGTCCGTCACGGTCTCGCGCGCCTTGCTCTTCCGCAGGTTGAGCGACACTTGGTCACGCTGCGTGGGCTGCTGTATGAACCGTCACTAATCGAAATAGTAGAAAAGCCTCGGCAAATAAGCCTAGCTCATGGCCTAGCCAGCCTTCTTCGGCGCTTTCGCTAACGGAGGCGCCGTTAAAAATACCGACAAAAACCCGAAATATACTGTGGGCTAGTTTCTTTTACTTATTATGCTTTTGTCCACGAGAGTCCGACACTACATGTATACCCCAACTGCACTCTGCAAGAAGTGTGAGATACTGGATTTAGATCGGATATTACTCAACAGGATGCATTCACTCCCGTGTCAAAACATTTCGAGTGACTGTCAGCGTGGCGTGAATAACAGTGAGAGCGACGATAACAGTGGCTACATTAATTGCAACTGTGCGCATCCAAGGATATTAGGATAGATCTAAGTAGATCTCGAGATCTTTCATCTACGGATATAAACAAGAATATTCTGGGATAGATGTGGTAATTTAAAGACCTATGACTACAAATTACCACATCTTTCCCAGAATATTCTCGTCAACAAAAACTGCGAAGTATGCGTAAGCCTACCGTTTACAATAAAATTATGTTATCGCGTCACCATTAGTTGCAATACCACTACAAAATACCAATAGAGTATTCCATGCTCCAAGCAGATTATAATCCACAGCAAAATATTTGATGAGAAGAACCTAATTTATATCCTAACAAAGTCAACGATATAATATAAATCACTTCACTGTGCACTAAGAGCAGTAAAAAGAAGCGTCTCATCTTAAATTCACCTCCTCTTATTTAAAAGGCGTCAGCAGGGAAATTAATGCAATGTTTAACTGGTTAATCACTGAAATTTCAATAATCAGTCCTTTTAAAAACCCAACATATTTTCTAAACTGATGAAATTAGGAACATTGTCAATTACGCCTATAGGTTAAATGTTAACGAATATGCAGAACACGTTAAACAATATAATAACAATAGTAATAATTTGCTTATCGTCAATGTGATTTTCAGAAAGAAACTTTTAGTTGCAAAAAATTAAAATGTCAGATGAGATCGGCTCGCTATCGACTAGGCCACTGAATTTTTGGAGTGCGGGACGCTTCGCTGCCTTTTCCTCCGTATGTAAGGCTCTTGTTGTTTGTTGACTTGGAGAAGTGAGCTTTAGAGGCCGGCTGCAATAAAACAAGGAGAACAGACAGTTAGATCCTGACACAAATAGTTTAAGGATTTCGTAGCATTTATTTGCATGCCAACACGAGCAGAAAGGAACATAAACGCGCAAATTATGTACGAAAATCTAATTGTCCACTGTCACTAATAAGTGTCAGTAATTGATAAGTGACACTTATTTTGAATTAATCAACTGATCAATAAAACAAAACCGATATATTATAAGAGACAACAATTTTAAACTCAATGACTTGTTGATTTGCTTATGCCCCACACTTGCACATTGCACAATGAAAAATACATCAAAGTGCAGCCTAGTTTACTAATGAAATTGTGAAGAAGTCAAAAATATCATTAAGATATACAGCAGCTAAGTCTTTAGACAATAGATAGTAAAAGAAACCCAAGTTAGCAACTAGCTAACACATTGGCATAAATATTGATTTGCCAAGCTATCGATAGATTCATGATACGTCAAATAATAAGTTAATCTAAAACACCAAACATGATAACTAAGAAGCAATACGTGATTTAATTAAGGGTAAATACTATTTGAACCTTGAAGTCTGGCTCAGCGGCGCTCGCATCATTTGCATCAAATTCAGCCTTCTTCTTCTTCTTCTTCTCCCCCTTTGAACTCTTCTTTGATGGCTCACCTGCACATAGCAATACAACAAAATCAATGACAATAACACTGCTGATAATTGGTACTTTCATATATGGCACAGACATAAAATCGAGCAAAAATACAATTTTTGATCAAAATTAGAAATTTCAAACAATCTGTAAAATCTGTCAATAAACAATCTAAAATTCAAACATCAAAACACATGGGCAAGTAGCAAAATGACATGCATCATTGAAGCCGAAATCATTATATAAGAATTTAACACAATAAGCCAAAACTGTACTTAATAAACCACTAGGTTCGATTAATGAATTCTTAAATCTAAATATGAGTTCACATTTGCAGAAGGCTTACCAGTATAGTCAGCTACTAATAGATGGTCTGATATGCACGTATAGTCTATAGTCTATATATTCACGTATTGCATGGACCATATTAAATTATTAATTGAAGATAATATTATTGATGTGATAGTTGCATTATTGATTTAGCCTACCCTGCATCCGCTCTTGCTGGCTGGCTGCTTTGTAATCAAAAGCCCTGAAAGTCGACTCATTGACTTGTGCCAGAGAATCCTCATTTTTCCTCTTCTTCTTTTTCTTCACTGGTTGTTCCGCTGCTGGTACACCATCCGGTTCTTCCGGCGCCACGCCAGCTGCAGCCGGCGTGGCATCCTGAGCCACTTTCTTCTCTTCACTCACCTGCAGCATAACCCGGCATTTAAGGCTGCCTATTAATCAGCCCAATTAGGCTAATAGAACCAAGAAATTAAACGTCAAAATAAACTTGCGCACCAGCGTAAGTCTAAAAATAGCAAAGCAATCATTTACTCTGCAGGCTGTGTGACAGAGGTGCCATCATATATTTAAGGTAAACCTGTGTAATGTGCATCACTCAATGCGCCGCAACTGTATACAGTTTGCAGCTTACAACGGCTGTAGTCTACTGACCTAGTAAAGCCCAGATGTTTTAGATCAAAACTATTTGAATACTGTTGTAACATTTAAACTACCAACTGGCTTCGCAATTTTATGGTAGAAGCAAATAGAACTTAAATGAACGACAAAGAGAATATTGAAAAAAAGCATATTCAAACTTATCCAAAGAAGTTGAAGAAACGAAACAAAGCACCAAATACAAAAAAGCCCTTGAGCCAAATAATGATGTATTCTACTATTGATTTCTGTATCACAGCCGCTATGCACATGTAAGCAAAAAATTGATTCATGAATACTTTAACAGGCATGATTGTTTTGAAAAGGCTCAGAAGTTTCAAGACCTTTTGTCGCAGGGCAGCTATTTGCTGTTCAACATCATCTGCACATATGCTGAAATTGAGATGGGCTCCAGTCTTAATCACTGCAACACATCCACATTGCATGCACAATTGCATTACTGTATATTATAACTTCAACTTCTCCACTGCCGGGGCCCGAACCGACTCTCTGTCACACTCGCAATCCGAAGTCCGCGACTTACACCACTCGGCCACAACGCTTCGCAAATAATGATCATAATGAGGCAAAATAAGGATCACAATATCGGCTATTAGACTTTTAACCCATATGGCAAATGGAATACGACAATGGATTAAATATTTCATTTAAAATAAACTCAGAACACACGCATATTAGGTATAGAAATTAGTGGCACACTAACTTTCATAATAAATTCATTCCAATAAAAACAAAGTAAAATGTAAAACATACGTTTCCATCAACAAAAATATTATTCAAAAAAACATCACATTCACATTTTGAGGCCAAATGACACAGGAATTAAATAGAACAAAAACATGACTAAAACAGTTCAAAATACAAACAAGCAAATAAACAAGAATGTTGTGAACGTATGAATGCAAACAATGTAAAACATGAAATTTTTGCTGCATGTTATTTTTGTGGTTTTGCCTCTCAGAAATTTTGCTGCACTTAAATTTCGCGTTTTTGAGAACTGCCCATTAAAAATAGCTTCATCAGCTTTAATTTGCAGCATGTAATTTTCGCGAGTTTTACCGATCCACGAAATTCGTGAAAATTACCTGCACGCACAAATTTCATGTTTTACAGTACATTAGGACGCTCAGAGCAGCTACCTTGGACTGCTGGGATCTGTTTAACAGCTGCAGGCTGTGATGTGTTGGGCAGAAGCTTCCAGACATCCGATGCCTGGAAGTAAGATATTAATCTTCATGTACAGCAAAACGATTTAAAGAAACTTTTGGAACTGCAACTATGCATTGCATTCCTCGTAATCACAGCTTGAGTAAAAATTGTAAATGCTAAGAGCATAAAAGAAATGCAAAAGATCGCAGTGCTTCAAATAACTGCATCCAGCTAATAATCAATCTAAAAAATGCGTCAAAATGGTAATACAATTTTAAACAGAAATAATAATCACAAAATAATTGTTATGATAAAATATATTAATCGCATCCAATCATTCATTATTAAATGGACCCAGGCGAGCAACAAAAAAATTTATATCACTTATAAAGCTTTACGGTCAGAGGGAGTCGTATCGACGCACCTTGCAGTTTCTGACGGCACCTTCTTTAATCAGGACTTCAGGTAAATACTATTACCAAAAATACACGTTCAGTAAATTAATACAAAATACCATAAATTCGGTAACATAGAGGATACTATGAATTTTCTAAACCTGTTAATCAACCTCAACGCATAGAAACTTAAAACTCGTAACATTTACAAAAAGGAAATGATAAATGATAAATATATTCTTAACCAACAGGTGAATTATATATTTATTTCTAAGACAAACTTTCAAAAACACGTGAAATAACACTGTAATACCTTCTGTAGTCAGATATCAGATCACTGCTAGGCTCAAAATTGTATTCAAGTTAATAAAATGTAAAATAGCTATATATCATTTCCCCGAGTTGAATAAGAAGCACACAACTGGCCGACTTTACGATTTTAAAAGCATGTTTAAAACAGAAATATTACATTAAAGCTGACAATTTACACAGAAATGATATGCAAGTATGCTTTCTTGAACAGAGTCAAAGGAAAAAATTAAATAATTCACAAAAAACTAATAAACTATTCATCCTCCTTTGCCGACTGAAAGAAGCTCCGTCTATACAAATTTGCAGACACGGATAAAATACCTTCTCAAATGGATTCACAAAGGATGCTGCAGTCTGAATGGCTCGCCTTCGAGCTTCAGCTTCACGTGGCTCCATCTGTTACAGCAATGCAATAATATACTAGAGAATGATATAGCAAGACAATGAGCTACAATTGAGCTCAAGAATGGGCTGCGATTATTACATTTATCACAAGATAGCCAATGAAACAATATTTATAACTTAATGGACCTACTGATATAATATAGAGTAAAAACTTAACTTCTAATATTATAACATAAAATATATTGATATTATAATATTAACCTTTCTGTAGAACTTGAAAGATGGACCTAATAGAAATACACAAAAACTACTAATAAACAAGAGGCATCAGTCAAAGCTGACCTTCAAATGACAACCCATCCCAGATAATGCCGGAAGGCTCTTTTCACTCACAACCACAGCCATAACATCTGCAAATAACATGCAAAACATTCAATCATGCTGATTGAATTATTAAAAAACTTGTGCAATGTTTAGATTCACTAAATATGTAAAACTAGAACATATTATATTTTTGAAATTTGTCCACACATTACTGTATTCTGATCATCTATTCATGAACTGCCTTCTGAGTTGTAGCAAAGCACAGGATTGAGCACAATTAGCCAATGAATGATCAAACAGGTGTAAAACTGCTAAATACTACATGAACTCAGACACTTAATGCATTGTCAATAATACATCCAAGCACAACTTAGGCGATCAAGCAGCTATAATAACTGCTCTCCCGTTCACAATGCTTGAAGCTTGTTTCTATTTTACATCTGCCACACGTTGTTATTTCCGTGTTATAAAACAGTTGATCTTGCCTGATGCGGAATCAAAGAATTTGTTGGAGGTTTGGTCTGTCCAAGACAGATCGTGAAGACACGTCAGAAGGTCAAAGCTGTACTTGGGGTGTTGATAGGCTGTTGGCCTCAACTGGGCCTTTGCGGCTTCAGCCTAGAAAAAAACTCTTCATGTAGTTTAATATAAGCTCGCAAATGCTTCCAAAAGCAACAGTAGCTGGTCAGGTTAATCAAATAGAAAGAAAATATCAACAATATACACATCTAAATGCCTCTACACAAATTTCAAAGCAAGCTAGCATATAAACATTAAATACGTCATTGTGCAGCAATGCACATTGTACAACAATTCTATGAAATTAACACAATCACAGCATTAGCATACTGACATAATTTAACCATCAATCAATCTCTATTACATAACAACAATAGGACCTGTGATGATCACAGCCTAATGAACGTTTTTTGGGGGATCTAGGATGTAGTTTCTAATGATGTAATGGTTAATGAATGGGACCAACCTGAATTAGAGGTTTCTCCCTTGTTTCCTTGATGATAGAATGAAGGTCACAGACATTCTGACGCACTAATGGAGGCAGGGGGTTGCAGCATGCCAGTACCCCCCCTGTCTCTCTGCAACCAAGTTGAACCAACAGATCGGGCTATCAACAAACTTTCTCAGGCAACATGTTTTAAATGACACATGTAAGCATTTATTAGTAACAAAACAACAGTCAAAATATGTTATATTAACAATATAGTGACTACAATCAATTTTTAATTAGACAATTCGTTACGTAATTTAAACACAAGAATAACTTTCAAATAATTACTCTACATACGGGCACAACATGTAGGTCACGCGCATATCATGAAAACTGAGCAAATTAAAGAGAAAAAAATATAAATTCCTACTTGGGCAAGATCTCTGCCATTTGAAGAAGCATGTGATTGGGCAGCACATAGCTAAACAAAGCATCAAAACAATAGATGAGCACCGTCACACGCATCTTCAACCAAATCTGCAGCACCGCACTAACATTTCAGCTGCTTGCCAAACTTAACAGCTCTAGGCTATTATGAAGAAACGAGTTTTGACATTAAGCAACAAATGATTTAAAATTTGTATTCAATATCTTGTTCAAAACAAAACTTTAGATAGCTAAAAACTAGAAAAACTAATCTACACTGTTCAGAGGTCACGGTAAGATACGTTTAAACAATGTTAAAAGCAACTTCTTCCATTTAACGTCACTTGGTTAATTATCTTCAAAAGAAATACATTATAATTAGGATCCAGTCTCCGGGACTGAAACAGTTTAGAACTATCTCTTCAAGAATATCCAACAAATAAACCCTAAACGTAACTAAAACTAACTATGCAAACCACACCAAAAACAACATCAATCCTTAAAAAAAAATTACCCGGAGAATTCAAAGTCTTGGTACACAGACAGGCACACAAATATCTTCAACTTCAAATTCACTACTGCACTCCACCCTATTGGATAATTATTTGTAGGGCTGGCAAAATTAAGCACCTTTGCCAAGGGTGCACGAAGTAACTTGAAAATATTTTGCCGCGGCCAGGGTTCGAATCGACTCACTGCCACACTCGCAATCCGAAGTCCGTGACTTAGACGACTCGGTCACAATGCTTCGCCGCTTGACAACGCTTCGCCGCTAAATATACACCTACACCCACACAGAGCCAAACACGCAGACAGACCCAGTGCTCTCGTCCTCCTGTCTGGCCAGCTGGTCCCTCCAGGTGTAGAGCCGGCGCAGAGCCTCCATTTGCTTTGAGTTGAAGACCTTCTTGCTCTGTCGGTGCAGCTCCTTGTGGCAGCCATCCGTGAACCGAGGCTTGCAGTACTTCTGATCAACAGAGACAACACACGCACTCCAAACCAGTCGACTCTTATTAGGCCAATTCTTCCTAAGTTTCATCCAGTTGAATGGGCAAAGCAGTATCAAATCTACATTTATTATGCTCCTAGTCTGTAAGAAGCAAAATCTTCAACCACTGCTATAAGGCAAAATAAACACTCTTTCATACACAATTACTATAAATGTGATAAAATCTACATAAAATGTCAATGGTTTCTCGTTCAAGAGTTGTCAGGCTCAATAATGCCTCGGGTGTAAGTTCATCTTTATGCAACCAGACATTTTCAGACATCTATGCTGTAGTGTGTGAAATGTGCTATGTAGGCTAACACGTTTTTTGCATCACCGCGCATATGCCTGAGTGTGTTGATGCTATGAGTGATTTAGTGTCCTACGGCAGTGCACAGGCAGTAATCTTAACCCATTAGAATTACCAATCATTAAACCAAATTGAACAGTATAGTCTTGTTGTTGCGCCGTGCGGTTGTACCTTGGCGCAGAGCTGCGTGCTGCGCGTGACGACGGCCGACAGCAGCTGGTTAGTCCCTCGGTCCTGCGCGCTCAGCTCGGCGCGCAGACGGTCGTAGATATAGAGCAAGTAGTGCGTGTCGTCACGCGCGTACTTGAGCAACTCCTGCGGCAGCGGTCTGACAGCAGCACAGGCAGCAGTGCTCTCATTCTGGCTCGACAAACTGACGTCATAGTCATCATATCAACCAAAGGTAATAAATAAACAATTTGTAGTAAGTACATAGTTCAAATAGTTCATATTTAAAAGTTAGCGTCTTTTTATAAAACCCAGAGCGCCCGCCTATATCAACTGTAGCATTAAACTGATCGCTCAATAGCCTCACTCCGTTGACAAATATTCACTGTATCCGCAACGACACTGCTCTACAGCAAACATCCAGTATTAGAACTTTGTTTCACCTAAATGGCTCAAACGCAAAATAGAATTAAGAATAAAAACAACCAAAGCGCAGCAGAACAAGCTGTAAAAGAAAGATCAAGCAATCAAAGCCCTCGCAATTTAACGATATCATTTGAAGAAGCTATCTATTATCTATTATCTATTATCGACCGTTATCCGCATTAATTATATTATCCGCGATAACGCGAAAAACGGGCCCGGCTAGCTAGCGCGATGCCGTGCCATAAGCGTCCGATGTCGGAGCAAGTTTGAGGATAAAATAAACCGTGCAACGAGGACGCGTACCGTATCCTCCAGTCGGCGACCTGGTACTGCTTGTCGGCGATGACGCCGCAGTAGCGGTCGAGCAGGTAGGCGAGGGAGAACTTGGGGAAGAGGAGGAGTCTCGCGGCCTGACCCGTGTCAAACATGTTGACAAGGTAGAGACCGAAGTCTCGCTGCAGCCAGACCACGTCCAGGTCCGCTCCGTGCAGGACCTGCAGGGGGAAACAAGAACCAAAAACAAGAATAGAAACAACAAGCGACACAAATTAACTAGAAATTAGTTCTAAAAATAACCGTGGACAGAGGACAAATGGTTAGATAAATTTACTACATTTTAAGTAGCGAGCTGACGAGAAAAGAATGTCTTCATGATTTTAAAAACTCTACTTTAAAATTTAATTATTAATACAGCTGTATTTAAATTCATTAGCATGTAGGGCTAATTTTTCTTCAATTGCACCGCATTAAATCTCAAGCGAGCACTGATTAATGCTCATTGTCATAGCGGTAACCAGATAACTCAACCATTTCAACCATAGTTCAAATCACAGCACCAAAACGCAAGACCAAAACGCAAAACCAGCCTACCTTGACGATGTTCTGATCAGTGAAGACTTCATTGAGCACATACATGTCGTGACGAAGCTTCAGAGTGTCGACGATAAAGTCCTGAGAACGTGTCGACAGCTGCATGAGGCAGGTGAAACCCTGGAAGCTTCTAAACGAGTGGTTCTGCCAAAAACAACGCATGTCATACAGACATACAGTCATGCATGTAGAATCGTCTCACAACAAATAGTTGTATCAATTAGTTACTAAAGACTTGAACATGTTTATTTCAATTTAATTCTCCAATTTGATTTAATCCATTTTACCTTCTTCATTTATTGGAGCGACGAAATGCTGCAAAAATCTTGAAGTAAAAATCGCTTTCTTTCAAATGTACGGACTTAAATAAGTGTGAACTTCTGTTGCGAACGTATTGCAATGTTACCAAAGAAAAACATTCTGACCTAGAGACAAAAACAGTAATATCGGAATTCAATTGCAAACAATTCACTGTGTGAATATCAGCCATTGAACAGTTCTAAGTTAACTGAAATTCAAAGCTAATTCCCAACTTACTTCCAAATCTATTGCAATCTCCGACTCTTCCTTCAAATTCAGACAGAGCTTCTTCAACCCATCTTCAGTATCGATGTAAATAGGGGGAGTATCCACGGAGGAGGGCGGCTGTAACATCAACACATTGAGTCTTAAATATGTCACTTCAATTCATTACCGCTACACATGATTTGAGAAAATTTTAACCAAGAGCATTATCTAAATTGATTTGTAAATCAAATTTTGATTCATTATTTAGTAGTAAATTTGCATTTGACATGTTAAAAATTCACAAATTAAACTAAAATTGCAAACCGCATCAAAAGTTCAGAATCTTATTTGTTTAACAGCGAGGCAGTTCTGAATATCACAAAAATCTATTCTATGACTGAATATTTACTAAGTCAAAAACATACAAAAAAACTAATTGGAAGTGAATACCTTAGGCTCGCATTTGCCAAGTTGTTGAGCGGAGGGAGTAAAGTGATCCAGCTCAAATTGATACGGGTGCGGATATGTGAAGCTGCAGAATTAATAAATAATTCAATCATATCTATTTTTTCCATATGAAATAAAAACTTTTAAACAAGTCTCTCTAAAACTGATTTACAAGGCTCTATATTGCCAATGACTCTTCTAAAGCAGCCAGCATAATGTTGATCCGAAGCTTCCACTAGCTCCAAAAGCTAAATCTACACTGAAATGCGTACATAGCGCTACAACGTATTGTCATCTACAAATTGATGGCATGTGCAACACTCACCTTAAATAATTTGCCTTGTTTTGGGAGTTAGGCTTTATTGGGACAACTATCTTCTTCTATTGAGCTCTGAACCTAAGAGAGTTGTCTCTAGCAGGGACATCTCTCTAAGCATTACTTACGTTAATGTTGACATTGCAATATGGTTCACAAGCACAAGTAAATTTATGTACAGCTTACAAGTACCCGTTGCGTAAAGTAATTACAGACATCAAAAATCTAACCTTGGATCAAAATCACCACCGTCTTCAGGCCCGTCACACACCATGCTATCTAAAACAGCGCATTCACATTGGTCATAGTGGTGGTGGTCGCGATGACAGCTTAACAACCACGTGCACTATACCGCAAGAAAAATTATATATGGCTGATTCAGCGCCTCTGAGACATCATACACCACTCCTCCGTCTCTATTGTCTCATAGGAAATGCTCGAGGAGGTCTGGGTTCTGAAGAGAAATTATCTTTCTTCTCCTATATGCTGAGGGTAAAGTGCTCATATGTTATGTACATCATGTCAACAGAAATAAGCACACACAATACTCAACTATCGCAAAGATATTGTCAACTATTGCAGAATTAAAGAAGCACACGATATCAAACTATTTAAACAAATTTAAAAATATATCATAAAAGCAAATATCCTTTAACCATAACTTATATACCATCATGAGCACGGATACATCAACTAGCGACATCCAAGGCAGCTAGCGAGCTTGACAAAAACGTAATCACACACCGAGTACCATGAATGCTTACCTTCTAAAGACTTCAATGCGTTGGGCTTGGAAGTTATCTTTGGAACAAATGGTCGGTTGGCATTGTCCACCTTGTCTCTGAAGCTCAGCTGAGGTCGCACAATGTTTTTGGCAGTCATCAACTTAAATCCGATGCCTTTGGATCTCACCGATCCAGACATTTCCTGCATAACAAGCATAGCCGGAATATATCAAATGAATAATTCGTGTATGCGATATCATACTGCATGCGGTACATGATGTATCTAAGTCATATATTATAATACTGCATATACACTATATATACACTGTGGTAAAAATGACCGCTATGCCACCTTTCATGCAATAGGGCCTCTAATTTACTGCACATATCTGAAGGCATGTAACGAAGGCATGTAACGAAGGCATGTCTGAACTCGTAAAGAGCGTGCTATGAAAATATACACCACACAAGAATTATTGTACTTTATATTAATTTCAACAGCTACTGATTTTTTGTGTAATTGAATAAGATTTGTAGGAGTTGTATGATGATGACATGTGAAAGACATAGCATGATCCACAACTTTAGGGTCTGGTTTTTTGAGGCAGTGTAATACTACTCCAATAGGCATCATCATACCACTGATGTGCACAACAGAAAAGCAAGAGATAAAAGCAAACCCTCTTGTTCCAGTTATTTCCCGGTGAGAGTTTTGGGGTCTTAGTAACCACTATCAAAGGAACATCCTTCTTCAATCCAGACGCCTCGTCCAGAAGTGTACCCTAACAACAGCAGAACAACTGTATCAAGATGTTTCAAGAACAATTCCATCCAATTTAGGCTTAATAGTAAACAAACCAGCAAGTCTCAAAAATTAAAATATTAAGTAATTATTATAAATTTTAACAATTTAAATTTCACATTATAGCAACATAGAACCGGTAAGAACTAAAAAATAATGCGTTCTCAGCATATTTGCAAGAAATAAACGTACAACTCTTTCCAACAGCTGATCATTGGCATCGACCAATACTTCAAATCTGTCGTCGATGTCAGTCAACTCGCAGCTGGTGGAGAGGTTTCCTCGCGCCCCATAGTAGCGCATCATGTCCTGAACCCTGTGAAGCATATTGAAGCGCATAATCATGACGTACACTGCAGCATCTTGAAATGTACACATTTCAACTACCACTAGCATTTAATTTTATTTTTCCTGCAACGCAGAATAAAGTGCAATAAATCTTGAATACCACAACACATCATGTAGACAAACTTGAGCATCACGACATTCACTCAGGCCCAGTTGTTCAATGAAGAGTTATTTGAACCATAGTTGAACAATCCAGGATTATTTAAATAGCTCCCTAATATTGGCGTGTTATTGAAACAATTCAGAATCTAATTTGCGTCATCTGATTGGATCATGACGTCATTTTTGTTCTATGATCATTTAAAACCAAATAACTCCCGATTGAGCAACAGGGCCATAGAGTTATTTGATTTTAAATAATCATAGAACAAAAATGACATCACGATCCAATCAGATTTCGCAAATGAGATCTAGAATTGTTTGAATAACAAGACAATATTGAAGAGTTATTCAAATAATCCTAGATCGTTCTATGGTTCAAATGTTTCAAATGGTACGATTCAAATAACTCTCTACTGAACAACTGGGCCTTAGTTCACTTGCAATATGAATTTAGAACTACACGAAACGAACCATCGCAGAGTAACAGAGCAAAAGCAAAAATAAGCGTCGTCATCACTCGGACCATTGTGTGACACAGATCAATGTGAAGCAACACTGCCAAAATACTTGTGATCAATTTGCAATTTGAATACACTATCTACACACATCGTGTAAGCCTGTATATAGTTAGCATTTAGCAATAATCACATGACATAGTTGTGATGCAACATCGCCAATTTTTTTGGATCAAGCCATTATACTCGATGCTGTGACCTACTGCAAAGCATAACTTACATGGAGAGTATTCGGGAGCCCTGAATGTCAAACACCTGTCGCACGGAGCTGAAGCTTGAGTAGTAATCAAAGTCATCACCCTCCGAGGGAAGCGCGTTAGAGTTGCGTGTCGCAAGCATTAGCGCTCTCAGCGCAGCCTAGTCAAAACAAAATTAACACACAGGGAATTTCAACAATGGCAAAGACAGTCTGGGCCAACTACTAACGCAAGGGAACATACGGCTAAATAATATTCATTTACTTTAAACACAGTTACCGGTAATCAATAAGATATAAAGATAAGTGATAACACACGTTTAGTATTCAAATAAATATGGTTGTCAGAAGTTGAATTCAGTGATGAAACATATAAAGATAAATAGGATGTGTTGAAAAAAATGAATTCCAAAAAATGACCGGGGGAATGAGAGTATTTTATTGTAAACAAGACCGACCAATTGTTATTCGTTAGGAATTCAATATATTAATATAAAAAAGTCAAATCGATAATAATTGCATACCTGCGAAAATTCATTGTAGTCTCTGAAACCTGGAAACAGTGATGATCCGTCTACGGCTGCGGCTTCTTCATCCGGCAAGACCATCCTGTGATCGCTCGGAGGGAGCTCATCAGAAGATTTACTGCACATGTTGTCGTGTGGTCACACCAACGAAGTGAGCGATAATACAACGGCCTGTCCGTTATTATCGCGCACTCAGTTGCTGTGACCACACGAACATTTATCGAAGTACCAGATTTTCTGAGTTTCAAACCATTTTAGCGCAACGGATTTTTTAACACCAAAAATGTAATATCTCACCAGTTCCATCACGCTGAAAAAATTCGTGGAAAACATGGACACAATGCATTATGGTCCAATGCTCAAGTTCATATAGACAAATGGGAACTGTTAATACTTAGTAGAATGTAATTGGCATGAGTTTGGGCGTTTTATTCAAAATATTAAAAGTGGCAACACTGCTTTATTCCATTTCCTTGATAGGCCTTAGCTAGGCCTTCTACTTTACCTCAGTACCACCACCGGACCGGCAGATCAGAGCCTCGAAGCATCAGTCAGCGGATGTTGCAGGCTGCTGCAGCTGCGCTAGCTAACATGCTGGCTATAGGCAACCAACCGTACGCTTAACGTACACTTCATGAGTCACCAGGTATCCGGCAGGGGCCTGGTCAGACGTAGGTAGACTAACTTGTGAACAGGCTGGAAGTCATTGGCGGAGCCACGGGGGGCATAGGGGCCATCGCTTGCCCCTAGACACTGTAGATGTAGCCACTACATGTATAACGAAAATTGGCAATTGCCTCCGGTAAACTTTTTATATTGTTACGTCTTGTCATGAAAAGGATCAAACGGGATCATCCCCTCAATAATTATTTTTAATGCCACATTGAATGGGCCTAATAATATAAATTATGGTTCTTGGTTTAGTGTTCAAAATTTCCACTACAACCCCACCCTCCCCCCGGTTTTAACCATCCCACACTCACAAATTACTTGGTTCCTTCCCTCAAAGATCAAAGGACAAGATCCGCCCATAGCCGTGGCCATAAGCATGGTGTGAGGCGTGCAAGAAAAATCTATATTTTGCTTAACGTCAGCGTATTGTTGTGAAAATGATCTGTGTCTAGCAAGCTAGATAATAATTGACCAAAGCAAGTACGCTGTGATTGACAGCAGCCTCGTTAGGCGTGTTAGCCTAATTGTTAGCCTAATGGTTAGGCCTAAGGGGCAGGCCTATTTTCCGAAATACGATCACGTTGGCGTTTGTAGTTTTGATTGACGTTTGATCTTAAAGTTTCGGTTCATTGTAGTTGCTCGTGGGTTTAGATTTGATCGGACAACACGAAGCATCAGAGTTCAGTTACTTTATGTATATATTTTTTGTTTGAGGTTGGACCCTAATCGATAGATGCGATGAAAAGTTAGGCAATGCCTATTGCCTATGGCTATCGATTGCGCTCTGTTGTGCAAATAGAGAATGTGTTGAACTGTTGATTCAGCCTAATTGCCGGATACAGTTCATAGGTTACGGTCTTCGTTTAGGGATAGATGAGTAGGAGGGGCAACGGTTCACATCGACCACTATAAGCGGGAGCAACAATCGATTTCTCAAGGGGATGTTGTAGACTAACGGATTGTATAAATGAGAGCTGTTGGTTACCATATTAGCCTATTCTATTGAGGATCAATTTGGCATCGTGCACAGTATCATACAGTGTTTTTGATTCTAGAATAACACTCGTAGGCTACAACAGCTTACATGCAAGGAACGTTCTCGACAGATTTAGATGCTACTATATTGCAGCCTAATCAGTGACATTACATTAGTTATGAACAGAAATGTGAGCATTCTAGTATAGCGCAAGATTAATTCATCATAGACCTACGTCCACGTACATTTTCACTGGAATTTGCGAGAAATTTAACTAGAAATTGCAAGGATTACTTCAAAGTATTGAATAGGAAACTTGGAATTAGTAGATCATTCTGTGGGATTCCTTCAGCATGGCCCAGGCGATGTTGAGCGGAGTGGATGACGGCAAGGAAGCCTCAAGTACCTCATCCTCTGGAGCAGGATCCCGGTCCAGATATTCTGGAAATAGACGTCGGAGCAACCCAACCAATCAGCACCCGCGACGGCCGAGTAACGGCAGCACATTCCCCCTCTCGTCCTCCCACGAGCAGCCGCTGTCTGAGGGGGGCAGACACTGCCGGCGACCCAGCGCCCCCAGCACCAACAACTATCATCCCCAGAAACCCCCGATTGCGCCCCAGTACGGCAATGGCAGTTTTAGTGGTAAGCCACTAAGCCAAGGGAGTAGTCGCAGTATTTACTAATCGAGTGATAACGTTATATCAAATATATTGATGTAAAGATGAGAAATAGATGAATGGCTGACCAAATGGCTTCATTCAAGTCAGAATCTGTGCTGCAGCTAATGGATATATCACTGAAGAAACAATTTAGCAGATTACATGCCTGTTTTCCTTAAAAGTACCGGATTTGGTGCTAAGCTGAAGATTAATGCTGCAAAAATCTATTGTCAGGGTTCACTTAATGCATCAGGGTAGAAATTCTAAGAAATTGTTAAGTGCATATATAAAAAGTGACATATGTGTTTCAAATTTCTATTCTTTTTTCTGAACAATATCTACCTGATATGGTATTATTATGTAATTTCTTGTGTAACGTGTATGCAGACTTGTATCGTCCGGCTCCTATATGATATTGTGTTCTTTTGTTTACAAGCTTTAGTTTTTTGCTCTTGAGTCATAGACAGTCATGATGCGTAAGATCGTTACAACTGCCCTTGAAGCAACTTACCTAGTCTAACTAGGCTTCTCAAAATGTAATCGGAGGCAAATTGCTCCTGGATGTTTTAAGCATGGCCCATTTAAGTACTGACAGTTTGTTGTCAATGCTGATTTATTGCTATTACATGCATTTAATTATATTTCAAATTTACTCAGATCATAGAAAGCTTGTATGTTTTTTAGCCGTAGCAACTAGCAAGTGCGGTGCATTATATTATGTTTTAGTGATTTTTATTGAACATTGAATGAAGTGTTTTTGAGTAGAGTAGAGAACAATCAGTATTTTTAGCTAGAATTATCAAAGGGTTCATTGCGATATTTTGAATTCCGTTCAGGAACATCCTGTTGTAATTTTTTTGGTCAAAGTTACATAAGCTCTTCAACAGCAGATCAGGTCAGAGTTTTTACACTGAGGTTTCAGTGACTGCCGAGCTAATTTTAAAATTTTTTATTTGCTGTGAAACAAGGATCACATTAAAAAATGACTTTTTAACACAATTGATGTCTAAGGCGTGTCAACAAGATAAAGTTAGGCCAATGCGTTTTGACTGAAGTCCAAGACCCCAGGGACCTTGTTTACGATAAATTCTTAGAACTAAAAAATAATGCGATGACTGATTTTTATACATGCTTGATCACAATTTATCATAGATCTGCTATTTTTGGACTAATTTCAGTTCGGGAGGTGAGGAAAAGGCCCCAGAGTCGACTACAGTCCAGAGAACATAGCGTCGACAAAGATTCAACGGTTAACGTCGGTGACAGCATCATCATCACTAACGGGGATGGACACGACAAGGTAGACTTTGTGTTTGTTTTAGGTCTTTTTCTGCATGTGCAAGAAGTGTCAAGAACGTATTTTTAGCAAAATTTTTGTCGTATGTGAATATGATAAAAATTCACCATTTGTTAGTGAATTTGGCATGCAGATCTAGAGTTTTGTGGTTGTTCAAGAGTTATATATACAGTTGCATGAATTTATGTTGAGATCAAGATAGAGATTGAGTTACAAACTGGTCAATCAGTGCACTTGAATCATGGCTAGAATTTATTTCATGATGCTCACGTGCATTGATTCATTAGTCCGTGCTTGATCCCTATCTTTGCTCGTCAACTTCAGCATCACATTTAGAAAGAATTGAACATTTGTTCGGTGACCTTATCGTTATTTTGTAAAAATTTGAGTAGTTATGGGTAATGTTTATTGTAATTTGTTACGCGTAAATATTATTTTTGCATTTTTTGCTGTTGTCACTATGCAAAGCAATGTAAAGGGTAGGTCTAATGCTTAAAATTATTTTTAAGATTGGCGCTTGAGTTTTTAAATTAGCTTTCTAGGCTCGCATGAATATACTGTGGCACTGAATATTTTAATTAAGATCAACCTAGAGAGCTAGCTAATGCTACAGGAATTTATTTTATTCTTCAAGCTGGGTAGTATTCTAATGTACATATTGCTCTCATGATATATTAACCAACGCATGCAGTGAGTTCATTCATCCATTATATGAATTATCTCGGACATTGGTCAAACTTTATTGAGTTGATTAGTCTGAGAAAATTAGGGTTGTTTGGTGAAAAGCGTTCTTTGACACATATGTATGGTATTTCTGTTGCGAATGGATAGGGTACTTGTCTAGTACTGTTCTACACCAGTGAATTGGTTAGGCTTCTAGCAATCCTGAGAGAATTAGACAGATCAATCCTTCAAGCTATCCTCGATCCTATTCTATGTCGATCTAGATAATACTGTATGTGTGAAGCAATTTTGTGTATGTTATTTTTGACTCAAATATAAATTTTGAAGTAAGGATTACCTTGAAGCAATTTTGTATGTTGTATGTTGCTTAAATAAGATATCGTGATCAGTCAAATTGATAGAGAGCGTGTTTAGTAAACAAGACTATTAAATGATATTTTGCTCAATACCGTAGTGCGCTGTTTGTATGATTTTAATCTAATTTACAGTTTTATTTGTGGTAAACAGTTTATGTGGCAAACAGTTTATGTGGCAAACAGTTTATGTGGCAAACAGTTTATGTGGCAAACAGTTTATGTGGCAAACAGTTTATGT
>JAQIWG010000075.1:0-49883 GCA_034695025.1 Chamaedrilus cognettii | reverse complement strand
CTCAAGATCCGTCACTATATCTGTATAACTTTTACACATTACTTCTGATATACAGTCACAACTTTCCCAAGCTATTAGATGTCAAAATAACAAAAAAAATTATTTCACTCCACCCTACTGTACACGTCTCCAGTCGCTAGGATAATAGCAGAGCGTGGGGCAGGGCATAGTTCTTAAGCTGACGATGTAAATGGATATTTGTTGATAAGCGGCGATGCTCCCGATACATGCGCTGTACTCAAGGCATCGATAGCTGTTCGTGGCTTGTACGACAACAACGGAATGCTCCTTAATGGCTCAAAATCTGAAGCTATGGTGATAGGCATGAGGGCACAACGAAGCAAGTTTTCAGAGCCTCTCTCAGTAACAGTTGCGGGCGCTGTCGTTCAATGCAGTGATTCGTTAATATTACTCGGTGTTGTTATCGGCTCTCGCCTGTCGTTTGAGAGTCGAATAAACTTTATCGTCTCGACCTGCAACTACCACCTGTGCGCTTTCAAGCACATTCGCACTGCGTTGAGCGACGAGCTCGCGGTTGAGGTCGGTCGAGCGATTGTTATGTCGAGACTGGACTACTGCAATGGACTTCTTGCGGGTCTCTCTGAATGTGAGCTAAATCGCCTCCAGCATATTCAAACCCGGGTTGTCAGCATCGTCATGCGACTGTCATAGGGGCGCACACACTTCACCTGCCCGCAGGGAGCTATATTGGCTACCGATACGCGAGCGCATTGATCACAAACTCGCTACGCTTGTGTACACGGCTCTCTCTACCCGCGAGCCCAACGATATCGCGGAACTCTTCGTGAAATATGCGCCCACGCGATCCTTGTGGTCTGCAGCGGACTACGCGTCTGGTCATGCCCTTTACTAAAACGAAGCTCACAAAAAACTCAGCATCGCCGCCCCGACCGTGTGGAACAGTTCGCCACAAACACTGCGTGATCTAGACTCGCTGGAGTGCTTCAAGAACGCAATGAAACGATTTCTATAGAGCGCTGTAAAGTTTTTATTTTGATAGTTGCTGCACATTGACTACTGTGTTATGAACTTTTCACCACGCCACCTAATCCGTGTTTCCTGGGAAGCGGGCGTGTAATAAATTTTCACTACTACTGCTGCTGCTGCTGCTGCTGCTACTACTACTACTACTGGTTTGGTGTTAGTATTACACGGTGTTCCAGTACTAGTTTAGTGCATGTATTACATGGTGCCCCAGTACTGGTTTGAATCTAGTGTTACTTATTGTGCATTATTTCCTTGGCGCGAGTATCACAAACTTGGTCTGTTGCAGCGGAGCCACACAAAATTGAGTGCAGATTCAGCACGCCCTTTATGTGCGGCTACACGGTGAGGCGGCGAGGCGCTCTCGCATGGACTCTCACCTCCAGCAACCTGTCTGCACCCGCTGGTACTGGTCCTAGCTTGGACTCTATTGTAGGTTTTAAATAGATGGGTCAGTTATATCCATGTAAAATAGGTAACGTCATGGCCTTACCAGTTTAGATGTTGATAGGGTCAATAAGGTTTTGGACCTTACCAGACAATAGACGTGGCGTCGTGTATGATGGTTTTTGGCCACATCATTTTAAAAAATGGTGCTAAATTTACACCCATGCTACCTAGCTAAATTGTTTTGACCACTGATCCTGTTTGCAAAAGCCTCTTTACCCTACCTATATAGCCTGACCTTTGACCCTATGGTGTAGCCCAATGCTTCTTAAACTTCTTGGCTTCACCATGGGATCAGGGCGTCGACCGGTAGAACGCCTGATGACGCCTCATCAGGCATTCTACGAATCCCCCGTGTTACATTGGGTCATCAGAAGCAGGATCAGGCTCTTGACCCAGTAACCACCATGTATACGCATTGTATAACCATCGCTTGCGTGAAGACGCGTCGGTCAGCGACGACCGGTCATCGCTGACGATGCAAGCGATACACTGGGTCATGAGGGTGGGATCGCTGAAGAATTCGACCGGGCGTCGGCCTGATTCAATCTTCGATGACCCAGTCTAACTTTACCTTTAGCGTCGTGAGAGCCTCCTCCTTCAATACGGTGAAGTTAATGTTTTCCTTTCTATTCTTTTCTGCATTTTGTGGCACGCTAAAGTCCAGCAACTCGGTTTTCCATTATGTTTTCCTTAGGATTTTTGTCAATTGTAAGTTTCAACTTTCTCATAGTTTAACGACAACATAATTATGATGTATTTAAACATAAAATAATCATTTTGGTGGGTATTTAGTCGTCTTAATTTCCAAATAGAAGTGAAAGAATTTAAGAAAAAGGGCAACATTTGACAAGGTTACAACCATAAATTTGGTCTCCCTTGTCACGGTGTAATAGGATTTTTATTATTTTCTACAGAAATACGCTTAAGAGCCCGACGTCACGAGATGCATGAAATGTTTTATCAGCATAAAAGGAGTGAAATTAAAATATTTTTCTTAGCTCAGCGCGAACTTGCGACAGGTGGTCCGAGGCCGGCGCCGGTTCGCAGATCATCACTTTGAGTACTACTGATGTAATCTGCACATTGAACAGTGACCATGCATCAAGAGAATGTGACCATCAAGATACATGTAGCTGTTAGTGGTATGAATTATGTGCATAGATGGCTGTCACTGGAACACTTTGCACTAGGGAGTAGACATGCAAACCACGTTGCCTTCTGTCGTTACATCATGTTCTGCGTTACATTTTAGTCCTAAGCTGTTTGGTCAAGGTATCATCGATATTTGATCTAGGATGCAGGTTGGTAGGCTTTCTACTGAATTGGTGAGTTTTTGCCGTCTGCTGCTCAGCTTGAAATAGTAACATGATCATGACGTGATATTTACTGTTCATTTGCTGTATTTTTTTCGTTTGTGGATGGATGTGCAAGGGTGTGGAAATGAAAATAAATGTGAGCGGTTATAACTTGCCAAGATAACCTTATTTAGAATGGGTACTTACCCTTCGTTTAGCTGTCTTTGCGTTTGCTTTTTGTGCTTGCTGAATTCATTTTATAGTTCATTGTATAATGCTTCTCATTCAGGGCTCATCAGGTTCCCGTAGACTTGTTCTTTGCAATTGGTTCGTCGATATCTTTTCTTTGCTATTGGTTCCTGGTTAATTGTTCATTGCTATTCGCTCCTTGAAACTTGTTCTTTGCTGCTGGTTTCTGGATGCTTCTTCTTGATATTCAATAGCAAGGCACTTAGCAAATCCATGAACCAATGCAAAGAACAAGTATAATTGGTTCCTGGATACTCGTTCTTTGCTCTTGGTTCCTGGATACTTATTTTGTTGTTATTGATTTCTGAGCAGTTGTTCTTTGGAATTGGCTCCTGATGCTTGTTTGTTGCTATTGATTTTTGGATACTTTTTCTTTGCGTTGGTTCTTGGTCCAATCCTGGATACTTGTTCTTTGCTGCTGGTTAATGGGTGCAAAATTTTTGCTTTTGGTTCCTGGATTGTTCCACCGTTCCAGGGTACCTGTTCTTTGCTATTGGTTCGTGAAATCTTGAGTGCCAATCAGGGGCATAGTCACAGATTTGGCGGTGGGGGGAGGGCCAAATTCTTGGTTTCTCAAATACTGATCTGTAACAGACTGGAGTGCTAAACAGATACTTTATCCTTCATTGCAGAAAGAATGGTGGATTTGCTGACAAATATTTCTAAACCAAAAAATTACAATTTAACATTTTTGGGGGTGACTGGAATAAACCATAGCGGGGACCCCCACAAATCATGGGGTAGACGTCCTTAAACGACTACGCCCCTGGTGCCAATATATCAATGCTTGTCTTGGCAATTTTAGGCCCTCCTACAGCATTGTACTGTAACATTTTTACCTTGCAGCCAACAGTTCGTCCAACGTCATGTCGGTGAGTGCCGAGCTCGGTCAGACGAGCGAGAGGGTTTTCCTCTGGTCACCCCTGCAAACCTTTGAATCTGGTGCTTTTTTTTGGATCCGCTATCGGGTCACGAAGGGGAACAACCTCTACGCCTTCATCTACGACCAGCTCGACTCTCCCGTCGGACAGTTGGAAATTCAGCTGCAAGTCGACGGTGCCTGGGACTATGGGTTTTCGTCTCTCCCCAATGGAACGCACCGCCTCGTCTTCGTCGCAGAGATCGTAGGGGGTCTCAACGCGTCTGACGTTTCCATCGATGACGTTTATGTCGGCGTTGATGACGAGGAGATGACGAGTAGTCCTAGCTGGAAGAGGAATCGTCTGGGTACTGCCCTTTTTCTTATAGTGAGAGTGCAGTGATCGTACCGCGATAGTGCAGCGATAGTGGAAGGTAGCAAACGTGGAAGATGTGCAGAGGTTTGAGAGGATAGAGTGGATAAAGATATGGATGTGTGGAATGTCGATGAAGAACAAGTGTCGAAGCGAGGCTTTCAGAAAAGGTGAGGTGTTGTATGTATAACGGACGCAGTGAGAATGGGAAGACTGAGGTGGTTTGGTTATGTTGAACGTATGAATGAATTCGATTGGGTACTGACATGCTGATGCATAGACATGCGAGGGAAAGTGAGGAGAGGTACAGGAAAGAAAACTTGGAAAGAGAAAGTGGAGGATGATATAAGAGTACATGATATGAGGTATGAATAGAGAGATGGCAAGGGATCGAGATCTATAGGGGAGTCTCATCGTAGGAAACGTCCAACCTGTACTAGCAACCTAATGCTGTACTAGCACGGAAAAGTGAACGTAAAACATGAATGATGATGATGAAGATGTGCGTGCAATTTGTGTATGATGCAAGTTTATCACTGCAATAAATTGCACCGCAATGTAGCTTGCACTTCAACTGTACATTTATTTAACTTTCTATTTCTTTATTGTGCCTTGATGATGAATCTGTACATTTATTTAACTTTCTATTTCTTTATTGTGCCTTGATGATGAATAGTAGATTTATATATTTACAGTGAAGTGGCTTTTCTTCAATTGAATCCGTTAAAGACTTCTTGTTATGCCTCACTGGCTATTGCAGATAGCTTTGTAGTCCGTACCGGGGCTCCAAGGGTTCTTTCTGCATGTAGTAGAGTAATTGTTCAATTTTGAGCAATTTGTCATTATTTATGTTTTGGGCTAAGTTTATGATTAAGTTTGATTATTTAATATACATTTGAACAATTGCTTGTTGGTTTGGGTTACAATTCGATTCGTAAAAATAATAATAAATCATTGCTTTTGACGTCCATTCTTATGCGCCACAGGCAAGCCTGCAACGCCGTGTCCATGTTAAAACAGGTTAGACGTTAGTATTTGAGCTGAGTTTTTTACGGCCTCATGCCCTTCCTGTCGCCAACCAGAAAAATAAATTACTCTGGACGATGATTATCAGCTAGCGACACTTGTGTGTTTAACAACCTCGCTGAAGAGCCTGTAACGCCATGGTTTCATAGTTGCCAGTGACACCGGCGCCGGGACTCGAACCCAGGTCCTCTGGACTCAAAGGCGTCGGACTTTGAGTCCGACACCTTAACCACTACACCACAGCGCCTTGATAATGAGCAAAAATTAAATTGAAACTAAACGGTCTCCATTTATTTCGTACAGCACGTGGGTTGATTCAATTTTTACTATCTGTGCTATCTATGCTGGAGAAAATTATCATTGTGTTGCGTTCAATGTAACAATTTCTAGAATTTGTTTGAATGCCGCCGCAGCGATGCCGAAAAGCGTGTGCGTCTTTAACGGGGGGAAGCACTGCGGCTCGGTCGAGGCGTCTGCCCCTGCGACCGCCGAGCAGGCCTGGACCACGAGCTCCACTGTCGGTACTGATGACAACAACATATTAACAACTGTGTTCTAATACTAACAACCCATGAACAGCTACGTAAGTAATTGCAACAACATATGAACAACAGCGATATTTGAGGGGGGACAAGGAACATATGCATCGAAAGCGAAGAAAAATTAGATCCCCCTTACTGGAGGAGACCAGTCTTCCCCATTGGATGACCGGTCCACCCAATAGCCCTGCCCCCTCCCCTCCGGAATGGGGAGGTAGCCTACTATTCGGGCGGATATGATTTTAAAATGGTGCTAGCATCCAACATGTGTAGTATCTTTAGTGCAGCATAGGCTTATGCTGCGTAGTGCATGATAATGATGGGTAATGCTGTCGAACATAAAATTTGTGCTTTTTTTCTAATTTCTCGATTCGGTAAAACTCGCGATGATTACGGGTACGAAAATAAACCTGCATACGCTTTATTTAATGGGCAGTCCTCAAAAACGCAAAAATTAAGTGCAGCAAAATTTCTGAGAGTCAAAACCGTCAAAAAAACATGCCGCAAAAATTTCATGTTTAACAGCATTAAACATCAGTAGTATTTTACCGCAACGTGGGACTAGTCTGAAGTTTGAGGGCGGATCAAGGAACAAAAATTTGTGTCTCTTCCGCTGGGAGTCAAACTTGTCCCCCACAATGGGGGGAGCAAAAGTTTCATTGGCGCTATCACCATAGTCTATCACTTGCAAGTTGTAACCTTTAATCTGTAATATTATGAAAATCAGAAATATTCTGCATATTTAGTAAAATTTTTTGAGCGAAGCTTGGCGATTTTGTTTGGCTCTCACTGGGCGAACAAACCGGTCCCCCCCACTAAGGAGAAAAGTCCCCCCCACAGGTGGGATAGATCTCCCTCACTGAGGGGACCTATCCTGGCTTCTAGGATATTAGCCTTTGTCATGTTTATATCGACCCATGCTGCATGGGTCGATATAACGTCCCCCCCGCTTTGAGTGCATGGGCCATGCACTCAAAGCGGGGGGGACGTAATTAAAATTTTGAATTGATATTGGATACATCGTCCACCTCACCTAAAATGCAGAGAGGGACTGTGCACCCCTGTTCCCCTCCCCCTATGATCTACACCCATGCCCGTAGGTTTTATTCATAGAATTTTCTAATTCAATTTCATCATCACTCAAACTATCCGACTTTGACAAAAGCGCACCCAAGCCCTAATAGCTGCAGCGCGTTGTTTGTCGATAGAATATTGCAACGGCACGTTTAGCAGAATGGAGGGAGAAATTACTTCTACCTACTTCCCCCAGCCATACCCCTCCAGCCAGGACTGCATGTACCGCATTGCGCCGCCCACCACTGCGCTCGGCCAGAGCGTAGTCGTCATCGAGTTCGTCGAGTTTGACGTCGAGTACTCGCCCACGTGCGACTACGACTGGATCACGGTATGCGCGGCTAGGTACTTGAAACAGCAAATTTGAAGAGAGGGGTTCGAACCAAATGTTAAGAGTGGTTGGCATCCCTAGTGGAGGAGATGGGGGGGGGGGGGTCGATTTTTTGAAGTGGGGTGTTAAAGATGGGCCTCCAAACTTCGGGTAATTTAAGTCGAGGAGTTGCATTATTGAACTGGAATTTTTTACCATAGTTGGTCTAGTTTCTCATGCCCGAAAATAGCTAAATTTGTCGACGATAATTGTCTGAGATTACAAATAGAATATGGTGTCTCGTTTTCGACCCCCTGGTGTAATTTTTCTGAGGAAAGTGAGGAGTGATCAATCCAACTTAAGTTTGGTTCTCGTAGTTGGGAGTCAAGAAGGGGGTCGAGTGGGGGTGTCTAACCCTCATATACTTAACGACCCGCGTAGCAACGGTTACACGCCGGTGCTTTGAGCCCTGCCAGTGAGCAGTGAGCGCGGCCCCTTTGTGGAGGCATTGATTGCCCGGTCATATATTCAATGGCATACATAGCTCTTAATTAATTTTTAAAGAAGGTGACAAAAACTACCGGATCTCTTAAGAGTCCTTGGTAAGCCAGAAGAATCGCTGTATCGTCTATGTGACTTGATAGGCCCAGAGCATTCAGTATTAGTGTAGGCCTACAGCTGGAGGTAAAAATCTATTATCTAAGATTACTAGGCCTATTATAATATTTGAAAGTAGCTGTGCTGAAAGTGGTCTACTTAACAACAATGTTCTTGAGATTTCTTAAAATAAAGTTCTTGAAAATTTTCAATTTCTTGAATATTTTTGGAATGCGACAAGAAATAACTTTTATTGCAAAATTTGAGTTTTTTAAGGTTTTCAATTGATATATAATTTTTACGGCGTGCGCCGATAGGCGAGCGCTGTATTGTTTTGGCTCGGTACCTTTATTTATTTTTTTCTTTATTTCTTTTTTCTTTTTTCATACGGATCTTTGGCGCATTCCCGGAGACTCACCTCGTGACCTATAAGTCTAGAATAAGGGTCAAAACATTTTTCTTGTTAACGAAAATGTTTCCAGGGAAAAATTTCCATTGTAAACATTGTGGGGGTGTCCGGGGGGGCACCACGCACACTTTTGCATGAATCGCGATAACTTTTTTACTATTTTTTTGCATCAGATTGTTCCACTTACTACTTATTTTAAATGTTTAGATATGGCCGAATTTTTTATTTCTATATGGCCGAATTTAAGTGAGTTATTTGAGTTGCATTTCAGAGCTTATTATGTCCCTCGTTATTAAAAGACAAATGCTTATAATATTGTTAGTAGTCTGATCTGGTACGTTGAGATAAATGGGAATGTTGTCTCATCAAGAGATGATCATGGTCTGTGTAATCAATGCAACTTTATATCTGCGAATCTGCACATTTGTATGTAGAAACCAACCCAAACCTTTTCCCAAACCTCTTATCTCAACTATGACTTTAGATATCAAATTTACCTAACGCTAGCCTAACACCATCAATAACTCTAGCCATGACTGTTACTGTAGATATCCAAATCAAAAGAATCAAGAAGCAAATCTAAAAATTTTGCATTCTGCAAAACCCTGCTCATCCCCCTCACTGGAATGTTAAGCTTCTTTGCAGATATAGCTATGAGGGATACGACAGGTCTGGCAAATTTGAGCACGGTGCTGCATTGGCTTCAAGAAATCCACTAAGTGTATCAATTGACAAAGTATCAATTCAGAAAGTATATTCTATCAATTAACAAAATATAAATTTACAAGATATCAATTAACACACAATCTATTTACATGGTATCAATTCACAAGATTTCAAGTAACAAAGTATTAATTCACAGGGTGTCAATTAACAAAGTATCAATTCGCAGGATATCAATTAATTAGCAAAGTATCACTTCATTTATTCACAAGGTATTGCTCCGTGGCGTCTTGACAGCTAAGGCATTAAACACTGGTAGGCCTTTTTATATCTTCTCTATAGTTTGTTATTTTATGCGTACAATGTACGTGCGATCATCACTGATATGGAGTGTTAAGATGTAATATGTGCGGGTCACAGATGAACTGTACTCTACTGGCTGGCGGCACGAACCACACATCTGACTCGTTCTGTGGCACTGCGCTCCCCCCATCGCTGTCTGATTTGGACTGCTCTGAAGTCATCATTCAGTTCCACTCAGATAACTCTGTTGACAAGCGTGGCTTCAGAGTCAAATATAAAATTGTGCCAATTGACTCGGATGCAAAGAAAGGTAAGTGTTACATTGTGCAACTGTGTAATCTTCTTCAGTGCTCTGCCACACGTCAGGTCTTTGGTAATCAAACCATCCAAACCAGCTGTTCTTTGGGGGCCTGTTTCTCAAAATAACAGCTAATTTTAGTCTTAAGAAGTTCTTAAGAAAATGTTGGGCAATTTTTAGCATTTGCTATTTGAAACTCCTCACTGCCAAGACACCACGTGCGATAAACCAAATGATGACGTCATGGCGGTCGGCGGATGGATTGAATTTTTTGCATGTGTGAACCGATCATAAATAATTTTATAATTTGATTGCTTAGTCTCTAATGATGTGCATGCCTATGTTGTCGTACCCAATTTAAATCTTACGAGGAACAAGAGCCCTGCTGCGTGCTGCCTATGCGTTCTCTTTTTCGTTGTGCCAGATATGAGCGCCGTGCGGCCGCTGTACAAGCTGGCGCTGCCCGACTCGATGAGTGTGGAGGGCGACAGAGGCTACGGCCACGCGCTGAGGCTCGTGTCGCCGCCGCTTCCCGCCGTGCAGGGGGCCGACGCCTGTCTGAGGCTCAACATGACCGCACTGACGCCCTTCCGCCTCGTGCTCATGCACCTTCACCACGGGATGCGGCGACTCGTTGAGCTGTACAGGACCAAGGTAAACGTTAGAGGACCAAGGTAAGCTGTAGAGGATCATGGTAAGCTGTAGAGGATCAATGTAAGCTGTAAAGGATCAAGGTAAGCTGTAGAGGACCAAGGTAAGCTGTATGTTCTATACAGATTACCTTGGTCCTCTGCAGCTTAGCTTGGTCCTGTACAGCAAGTTAAGCATGCATCGGTAGAGGGCCAAGATCAGCAGTAGATGACTAAGTAAGCTTTGGGGATCAAAGCAAGCTTAGCGGGCCAACGCAGGCATGCAGCAGCAGCAGGTCAAGGTCAGCTGTAGCAGACCAAAGCAAGCTAAGGGGATCAATGAAAGCTTAGAGGATCATGTTGTCGACATCTGAATGTGTCAATGCATGAAGTGAATCCTATGAGGGTTGCATTCTAGGCCTACTCTCTGATGAAATACCTGTGTCCTAGTGCTCTTCAAAATCGACACCAAGCTGACTGAACAATTGACTGTGATTTTGGGAGGGAGGAGTTTAGGGACCGTGCATAGTAACAAAGACTATTATTCCAAATAACGATAGTTAGTTGGTACTACCGGACTTAATTGGCATCTGAAATCATTATAGTTCCCCGTGTCGTTCCGTCGCGGTGGGTGGGTGGAAGGTGTCCGCACACCGTTTGAAGTGCGCGGCTTATGCACAGTTTAAATGCGACAGTGGTGCATGGTAGGCCTACTGCACAGGATCTAGTTATTTTTATTTTCATTGTGTCAAATAATTAGCCTAGGCCTCACCATTAGTTACCATCTCAAGCTGAATTCTCAAAAATTCCGCCTACGGGAATCGAACACCCATTTTCAGCATGATGGGCCAGCACCTTGCCAACTGACCTATATGTTCAGCTGATATTTGCACTGTTAATTTTGTTGTTATTCCAATATCAACATTTCGAATTTTTCTTACAGTATAAATGCTTAATAACTCAATTCTATTCTACGAAAAATTTAAAATACAGGCCTCTCGTTACAAATTATAATTATAGTATCTTTCCTTAATTCAATAAAATAGGGCATATTAATTTAAAATTTGGGAACATTAACATGCAAGTCAAAATAGGTACGACTGGCGCCACCACGCAAATGCTTAAACTTTGCAGAAACTTATCAGACGATCGATATGCAATTTGGCAATCGGCGCGAAATTGAAAACAGCACAATCGTTGCATTACGACGCCAGAACTGCCGAAGCGCTTCACTTCAATCCTTTCAAATATAGACTAAGACTAGACTAATAAGAAATTGTTTAGTATGGAACTAAATCGAATTAAACTAACTAAAAATTCTCTAATCCTACACAGCCTATAACAGCTTACATCACTAGCTACAGTTACTGTAGCTTAAGCAAGCACTTCCGCGCAAGGACGGTTACCCAGCAAGCCGGGGAACAAAGAATAGACTTGCAGCCCAGAGCTCCCCGGGCGAGTCGTAAAAGACTAAAGAAGGGGGAGCGGTTCTGTGGTGGCCCTCTTACACAGAACCGAACCAAAATAGTCTTCGTTACTATACACGGTCCTTAAGAAGAAAAAGAGAAGCGCAAGGACGGATCCAAGGGGGGGGAAGGGGGGGATGCATGATCCCCCCCACTAGCATAAAGAAATTTTTTTGTTGTAGAAAAATTGTTGATAAAACAGTGGGAGATGCAACAATGAGCGGTAAAAAAAAGCTTCTAGAATTTGGTATGTGACCAGAGTTGCGATGATTCTAAATTTGGTAAGGCCATAAATTAAATTTATAGACAAATAAGCTAAAGTATTAAGACAGCATTCGATTAACAATATTGCACAATTAGTCAAGCCCGATCAGAAGAGTTATTTGGTCAAGTGCAGCGTTTATATAATAGTCCAGTTCTGTGTAAGAGAGCCACCACAGAATCGCTTTTCCTTCTTTAGTCGCCTTTTACGACTAGCCCGTGTAGCTCTGGGCATCTAGCCAATTCCTTGTTCTCTGGCTTGCAGGGGGTCATTTGCAGGGGAACAATTGACATAAGCATCCAAGCCTCTTTAAAATGAATATTTATTCGAGCAAATATAGGATGACAAATAAATCTGATTTCTATACAGTTCTAATATAGCGAAACTGTTTCAGCACATTAATTGACGTAATTTCCTATGGTGACGGTGGTGATTTGTCGCCATCACATTTTGAAAAATGGTGATAGTCACCACCGCTGTATAATACTGACCTCGCAAAAAGTTAAACCTGAATGTGTCAGAAATGTAAATTGCTCCAATCAATTGGAATCTATCAAATTAAGGAGGATAGTTTAATATCGCAAACTAAACATTGCTAATCTTGTATGTCTTGGTGCTTCGAATAACGTTCTTCAAGGCTTGGTCATTTGTAATAGCAACTTTTCTGTTCAACGTTATGCCATTGAACACATTGCAAATGATTTCGATGGAGACCTACTCATGCTTTTGTGACACCAATAATAGCTATTACGGATTACATGATGTCAGCACTTGTAGGTTTGCGGACGCTAGGCTTCTGTTTCCAATGTAATAGTAACTTAATAGCTAACCAGTGGATGTTGCTGCAGGCGTCCATGGGTCGACGTCTGCAGTACATGGAGATCAGTCTCAGTCCGGAGCTGACTGCCGAACAGTTCGTTCTGTCACTCGAATACAGGATAGGCGAAGGGGTGTCGGGGGCGGTCGGCTACGTACAGCGTGTGGACGTCGATGGGCGGTCGTGTGATGAACAAAGCGGCAGTGCCAGTGAGAGCCACTTCGGACTTAGAAGATTGGAACTCATGATTTGTTATTTTGTGCTGGAGAACATATGAATTTGTAGGTGTGTTGCTTGTAGGAGACGAGGTAGAAGGGAGGGCGTGCAGTCGCGATTGGAGGACATAAGCTTTTCTTAAAAGATTGAAGCAGAGTGTGTTTAGTGTGTGGGTTGTGGTTGCGAAGAAGTGGATAAAGAGAGTAGTGCCAAATATGTCTAATAGGTCAAGTGACCCAGATGGGTGCCAAAGAGCGAAAGTAGGGGAGAACACATTTGAAAGAGTATAAAAATTTTGTTACCTTGGAGACACGATTAACACCAATGGAGGTGTAGAATCTGCATCGGTGATGAGGACAAGATGCGTGTGGAGAAAGTTTCGAGAACTATCACCAATTTTAACTGGAAAATATTTATTGTTGAACTTTAAAGGCAGAGTATAGGAAGCTTATGTAAGAAGCGCAATGATATATGGTAGTGAGACATGGGCAATGAAGACTGACCAGTAGGCTGGATTAGAATGGTGAGATGGATGAGTACTGTGTCATTGAAAGAGAGGAGGTATAGTGCTGATTTGAGAGCTAAAATGGGTTTGGAGGCAGTTGGGGAGGTAGTAAGAAGAAACCGACTGAGATGGCTGCGGCATGTTTTTAGAAAAGAATCGGATGATTGGGTGCGAAAATGCAGGGATTATGAGGTAGATAGAAAGAGACGTTGGGCAGTACCGGAAACAACATGGATAAGCTTGACAGAAAAGGATATGAAAGTTAATGGATTAAAACGTGAGGATGCGACGGATAGGTTAAAGTGGAGGGCGGATATCCATGACTGCAAATGACCTTCCCCTGCGTTAACAGGGAATGCAGTCACAAAACGTGTGTGTGTGCTCTCCCTTTTAGAAGGTTGAGTACTATTTTCTATTAACTGTTAATTTGTTATTGATGTGAGTATTGCTACCACAAAGTAATTCATAGATCATAGCCTAACTTTCTCTCGCTCTTCTTCTGACTTTTTCCGCTGCAGAACCGACTCGTAATAAGAATTAAACCTTGGATGCTACATTACTTTAGTTTGGGTAGCTGCTTGATTTCAGTTAAGGTGCTGAAAAAGCCGCTACAAGAGCCTCCATGCACAAAGGAAGAGTTCTTTGGCCACCTTTGTGTCCCAGATTGCTTTGCCAGCCATCCTGATAATTTTTCATCCTAGTCTTGAAACATTTGGTGTTGAATTTCATTTAAATGAAGATCATTCAGTACTAAATACAGTTTAGGATGAACTGCTTGGTATGAATTTTGAATTCGACATTTCGTTGCCCGTGGATATGTTTTTGTTAAATGCCCAGGATCAAATATCTTTTGTATTGCCTATATTCAAGTTTATCTTGGCGATCAGGTTTTTTTAATGCTACATTTCTGTGTATGGTAGAGCAACCATCTGTTCATTTTTCGTGTGACTTTTTGGAGGGAGACCTCTGTGGCTATCGTGACGTCTCGACGACCCCGAGTCGCTGGCACATGATCTATGACGATACAAACAGTGAGTCAGTCTATAGCGTTACAGACGGGGAGTTGATTTAGGACGATACAGACGGTGAGTTGGTCTATGACTATACAGACGGTGAGTTGGTCTATGACTATACAGACTGTGAGTTGATCTGTGACGATACAGACGGGGTGAGTTGGTCTATTACAATACAGGTGATGAGTTGTTCTATGACGATACAAACAGTGAGTCAGTCTATAACGATACAGACGGGGAGTTGATTTAGGACGATACAGACGGTGAGTTGTTCTATGACTATACAGATGATGAGTTGGTCTGTGACGATGCAGAGAGTGAGTTGATCAAATGACAATACAGAACATGAGTTGGTCTATGACGATACAGACGGTGAGCTTTTCTATGACGATACAGCTGGTGAGCTGATGTCTGACGATACAGACGATGAGTTGGAAAGAGTGCATGGAGGTAAAGGGTATGAGAGTGAATGCGGAAAAGACGAAAGTTATGATAAGTGAATGCATGAAAGGAGTGGTAGACAAATTTCAAAAGTGGCCATGTGGAGTTTGTGGAAATGGTGTTCTTGAAAACGCAATTAAATGCACAAAATATCTTCTTTGGATGCATAAGAGATGCATTGAAGTTAAAGGCAGTTTGGTCAGTTTGAAGACGGCATTTATATGCAGAACTTGTCGGTTAGGTCAAGTGACCCAGATGGATGCCAAAGAAGTCAAAGTAGGGGAGAATACATTTGGAAGAGTAGAATTAATGTTATCTTGGGATGTGATTCATGCCGATGGAAGTGTAGTCTGCTCAGTCATGAGGACGAGATGGGTATGGGGAAAGTGTCGAGAACTCTCACCAATTCTAACAGAAAAGTGGCCCATATTTTGCTGAAACGTAATGGAAGTGTATACGAAGCACGTGTGAGAGGCGCAATAATATAGGGGCCTGTATGGTAGTGTGACATGCACAATGGAAGCTGATCAGGAGGAGAGATTTGAGCGAACAGACATGAGATTGACGAGATGGATACTGGTGTGTCACTGAAAGAGTGGAAGCATATTGTGGACCTGAGAATTTGAATAGGGTTGGAGGCAGTGGGGGAGGTGATAAGGAGAAACTGACTGATATGGCTGAGGCACGTTTTGAGAAAGAGACTGGATGATTGGGTGCGGAAATGCATGAATTATGAGGTACATTGAAAAAAACGTAGAAAGAGATCGGAAACGAGATGAAAACACTTGACAGAGAAGGATATGAAAGCCAAGGGATTAAGACGTCAGGATGCGACGGATAGGATATGGTGGAGGGCGGCGGGTGGCGAAGCGTTGTGGCCGAGTGATCTAAGTCGCGGACTTCGGATTGCGAGTGTGGCAGCGAGTCGGTTCGATTCCCGGCCGCGGCAAAAGATTTTGAATCACTTCGTGCACCCTTGGCAAAGGTGCTTAATTTCGTCAGCCCTGCAAATAATCATCCTATAGGGTGGAGTGCAGTAGAGAAGTTGAAGTTGAAGGGTGTCCATAGCTGCAAATGGCCAATCCCTGCGTAAGCGTTTAATGCGGACACCAAACGCGCGTCTGTATGTGTGTGTGTTAGTTACATAATAGTGAAATATTGATTGATTGAATGTTAATTAATCTTAACACGGTGGATTTTGTATAATTCATGACAGATGGCGCCGCTTCCATGCTGTTTAAGACATTTTCACCTGAAAGTCACCATTACCCAAGTGGTAGGTAATGTTAATTAAATGTTGGTTAGATGTTATTTAATACTATTTAAATGTAAATTGAATACTTCGGGGGCACGTTGTGCTTTTAGACTCGTCGTTGTTGAGCTGTGAGTTTGAGGGAGCGAAGGGGGGCGAGGCGGTTCTGCGCTCCCCTCTAGTGACTACGAGTGTCAAGGGCAGCTTGCACCTCGTCTACCTGACCCACCACCCCTTCATCAGTCTTGATTTGGAGCTGTGGACCAGTGATGGGCGGACCCCTAGAGATCGCGTGTCCAGTCAGGTCGCCGCTTCCTGGTCTGAGCTGCAGCAGGGACAGGTCGAGATGCAGAGTGGGGGGGTCGGCGCCGGGGGGCAGAGCGGAGTGGCGGGGGCCGTGGGGCTGGGCGGGGCGTCTGGGAAGCTTGAGACCCCGGCAGGGCTGTGGCTGAATGTGCCAGAGGGCACTCACTACCTGGTCATCAGAGCGAGCGTGGACGCCATGGTGCAGCAGGACTTGATGATGTCCATCCTGTTCGTGTTCTACTCTGAGAGATATGCAGGCCAGTCCGCGCTTATTGCCAGCTTTGAATATTCAGCTGGTTAATTTCAATGAAATATCCAGACGATCCAAATATGGTAGTATTTTTAATCATTGGTAGTTTCATTTTCTTTTTTTTGTCGCTCAATAGGCTTGTGTTCTTCATGGCGATACAGAAATTCACCAGTCGCTACTTTGACAAAATGTTTCTGGAATCCTGTGAACACGGAATCTATCTGGATCCCTCTTGTACACTGTGACCTCTGCTGTATGTGATAGATTCTGTAAAGACACAAGAGCCGGTAGGAGTCGCCTGTGACTTTAGTGACGACTTCAAGTGTGGATACACGATGGGCGTGCTCTGGCGCAGACAGACCGTTGTTAAATACCCGGCAACAGAGCAAAGTAAGCCTCAGCATCAACTGAGGTTACTTATGAACAACATGCACATGTAGACAGAAATCATACAATGTTTCTACTCATTATATAGAGCTATATCAGTTGTAATATACTATAGCAGAGTAGTAGTGTAGATAGAAGTTGTTTTGGCATAAGCTCTAGAGGGCCAAGGAAAGTTTGTCTGGCGACGGGTTATGGCGGCAAAAAAGTTGGTAGAGAGTGTCAGTAGCGTTTCGTCAGTAGATTGAAAGGTTGTGCCAGGCCAATGATACTATTCTCACATGACCTGGGGAAACCACGATGATGACCAAATTTGTTGACATGAAACCACGCCCCTTCCAGCACTATAATATATGACGGACATACATCGCGCTAAACCTATATAACATCGTGATTGAGAAACTCAACATCGAGCTAGCTCAACATCGACATGTCATCTCTGAATTTCATCGTCTTTTGGCCTATCTTTAGGCTTCATTAACATGCAGTCTGTTACTAGACTTCAGTAACATGCAGTCTAGCTCTAGACTTCATTGACATGCATGACGCAGCCTATCTGTCATACGACGTGCGTGAGGCTCAGCCGGTCTACGAGAGTCGCCTGATCAGTCCGGTGCTCGACATCACCACTGAACGCTCCCTCAGGGTCCGATTCCGCGGTGCGGTGCCGGGCGTGCGCCTGGCCTTGCATCGCGCGTCCCTGCTGGGGCAGGTGACGCCCATCGTGCTCCACGAGATCAGAGGGGACCTGGAGGTTGAGGGGGATGAGGGGGCAGGGGCTGTACGCCTGCTGTGTCTACCCGCCGGACGGTACCGCCTGGCGTGGGTAGTGCACGAGGCGCGGAAGCTCGCCGTTTCGGGCTTTGACTGGGTGGAGGACGCCTGCACTTTCAATTCAAGTCAGTGGAGTTGTGAGACCTGGGGCTGGTTGTAGAGTAACACTAACGTTGAGTCACTCACGTTCGTTAGTGACGCGGTGAAACCAATTAAGGCTTAGTGTATGCTGTTTTGCTTCATTAAGGAACACAATGCTAATGTGTATTGGTGTTGTAGCGAGGCGATGTGGAGTAGTGGCTACGCATATAGAGTCCAGAGATTGGAGTTCAAGTGCCGGAGCTGTAAGCTATGAAAGCATTGTTTCGGGGACGTTCAGTAAAGCTGTTGGACACACAGGTGTCTTGCTGCTAATCAACATGCCAATGATTTATGTTCTGGAGGGTATCCTACCTTGAAAACCCAGCTTCCGCAGTCTTCACTAGGGACCCAGGGGGGTAATTATACTTACATGAACTTTAACAGGATACCGTTACTAGTTGATGTCAAACAGGCGGTCACTTTGAGTTTGATGTATTAAGTAGCACACCAAACACTGAGTAAGGGAATCAAACAAAACAGAATATCCAGTGTAGGCCTTATGCTCTAATCATAATATGGACAGGATATCTTTCTCTCCTGTAAACTACCAAACGGAGAAGCGAGCACTTGAGTTATACTGTATCTGAAACGATAAGAAAATTGGAAGTTATGTAGCTATTGATATGTTCTATTCTTATTTGCTCTTTGTACCTTGAGAAATACCCCTGCAATAAATTGTCTCTGAAAGGGGGGAATAAAGATTTGGCTTGTAACCCAGAGCTCCCCGGGCGAGTCATAAAAGGAGACTAAAGAGGGGGAACGATTTTGTTATGGCCCTCTTACACAGAACCGGACTGATATTCTGTTTACTAGATAATACTACTAGATGCTGCGCTGTGCACAGCGACAGTGTCAGATACTGTGAACGAAACGTCACACATGATGATCTGGGAGCCTCAGTTCTACTGGCGGGAGCAGTGGACCGGAACCAAGACGATGAAGAGCACGCAGGGAGGTGAGTAGGCTAGTTTAGCGCTAGTAGGCTTATATAGCGGCAATCGTTTGCGGTGTATAATATCAGCACGAGTATATAACATCAGCTGAAGAAGGGAGCGCGTACCATGGGCGAAGGGAGAAGAGAGGAGGGAGAAGGGCTGACGTCATAGAGTTTTCCCACGGTGGTACTATAAGCTCGTTCACCTTGTTTGAGAGGACGGCGACGAGGCCCGCGTTGACCCTGCCTGCCTCAAGCTCGCCGAGCACCGTCACGAGTGGGCGGCGCGGATCTCAGAACCGATCTCGACAAGCGTGGGGTAGATGAGCGGCGTTCCCATTAAAAGGCTCTTCTTTTATTTCAAGCATGACAGACGCATACAAGCTACAGTAGTCAATAGTGACCCTGGGGTGCTGGGCACCGTTGCAGTCAGCGGGCAATACAGGTTAATAAGCTGTCGCAGATGTTAACTCACAGAGACAAGGTCTATCGAATTGATCGGCAGTGTTTATTTCAGGAGGCGTAGTACGCCTAAAACAAGATTTTTAAAAATCATTACGCTGCTTTAGAAACAGCTAGGCATAGCATAAAAATGAATGATGCAGGCGTAGGTCTACGCGTTTTTAAAGCGTTTTTAAAGAGATGTGGTGGCGTAACGGCTGGCTGTGTAAGATAGTGGTATGACGTCGATGATTGCCGTGGAAACGCGAATTCGGTGACGCTTAGGCCTAAGTTGATGAGTATCTATAGTAAGAATGGTTTAAAAAGAGACAATGACTGCTAAGAACGGTTTCGAAAATTTCTGTCAGCACCTGCCCTCCCTCCCCTCCCCGTTGAGCGATCTCATTGCCTTTGCAGGCTAGGCCTGTTTTCAAAGGCTTAGGCGTAAGATCACGCCTGTTTTATGAGAAGGATACGTAACTCTACTTCAGTTTCATGAGGGCTAGAATGAACTCTGCAGATCGGTAACGTTAGTTATCGTCTTGAAGATAGTTTAAGATAGTTACTGTTCCCAATCTTGGTGTATAGGTAATGCTATTGATGGCTATATTGTGTCGAAGTGGGTTCGGAGTGTTTTTTGTGTTGTTTGCGCAAAAGGGTTTTTCCCTGGTTTTTGCGTTCTCAGGTAGATGGTTGAAGTTCCAGTTTTAAATAGTTGGCGTCACCATTATTTAAGGGCAAAAATGTACAATGACTGTAAAAAAATTCAGTTAGCACCCCCCCTGCACGGAAAGAAAATGTGGAGTAGACGTCAATAAATTGTCTTGTGACCGTGGCGTCCCCACAAAAATCGGGTCGTCCCCACAAAATAGGTTCAAGGTGTTGTCCCCAGTTTTTAATGCACCTCCCCCTGGTAGACTTCGCGCTACTCTAATTGAGATGCAAAATTCAAGAATATCAAAGCTAAATTTAATTCATTGCTGATGTATTTGTCAAAAAGTTTGTGTGAAGTGCATGACATCCAATGGCTGCAGAGCTAGTGCGGGTGGACGGGGGGAGGGAAGGGGCGATTAGCTGCCACCCTCCTGACAGAGAGGTGTACCGGCTGTTGACCGCGTACATCCTCGCGCCCGGCTCGGCTCGCTTCCTCTTCTCCTTTGTCTTCAGCTCAGACACTGACCAGGCAGAGTGCGAGGGAGTTACGATACGCGTAAGTCATTATCCACATCCTTGGGCTCAGCAAAAATTTTGAATCACCTATAGGCCTTTGCAGCTTGTGCTGTGTCTCTGCAGTCCTCACCTATAGGTCTACAGTTTATTTGTGCTGTGTCTCTGCCACTGTTGCTGGGAACTTAAATCGAACATTGGCCCAAATCAGACATTGGAGGTGCGGCTTTCTATCGTTTTCGTTGTCCTGTGATACAATTTTCAGTATTCCGTCCAAAGAATTTGGACTACACTAACTGACGGTCGCTCGATCTCAATTTAAGTTTGATTTAGTTTTGCGGTCCAAACTAACCAATCAAATTATTCGATACAATACTCTCATAGATTTCCATTGGTTAATTTGGACTACAAAATCGCACTTAAATCGAGGTCAAGCAACCAGCAGTAAATCTACAAGGGCTATGCCTACTATATATCTACTAGAGTACACAAACAAAAGAAGGGGATTGTCATGATGCAGCAAAAATGGCAGCATGGACTATTAGGTGGGCTTATATTGGCTATCCAGAATTAGATGATCCTATTTTTGCAGTCAATGTCAGCATAGTTAGAAAAAATTCCACCATTCTGTTGCCTCAAATTCTTCCCTTTTTGTGTGCCATTCAGCTTGGATTAGTTCCATTCCAAGTTGATAGATGTCCAAATTCTTGTTTTTGGATATAGCTATTACTATGATCATCGCTTTATTTTTTTTGATTTAGACCTACTGGCCGTCACTTCTACTTAATGGTACAATGACTGGCACACTTTTTATTTCTCAGGAAAAGTGTAATTTTATATGTTTTTAAATTTACGTTTGTTATTTGTTATGTTTGCCCCTGGGTGCATTTCTCTATTATTTCTTTTATGAACATGTTTTTCAGCTTCTACCATCCCAGTATGATGTTGTATCTCTCTGTGTTATATATATTATGTATTTTCATCATGAAGGCAAATGAAAGCACAGCAGCAGTAGGCTATAATATCCTATAGGCTACAATATAACAGAAATGGCACTTGTAGACGTTTGCCAACGCGACGTTTCGCTCCGAGGTCGTGATCCTGGTGCGCGATGACGACATGACTCGCGATATGACGTCGGAGAACGGAGTCCTACAGATCACGATGCCCGGGAAATGTTTTCAGACCATTGAGCGCATCCAGTTCAGAGTTGAACCGTCTCGCACTGAAGGTCTGCCATGCAATTGCAATACAATTACTTTTAATGGTTGCTGTACAATCAAGCTATTTTACGCAGAGCGTTTAGCGCTTTTGAATTCACATGGTTAAATATTTTCATGTAACTTTTTAATGTAAGCTGTTTGGCTTAGCATGCACGAGTTTGGCTGTGTTAGATCTTTCATGTTCTTCCATCAGGAGCCGTTTACATCTTATACAACGCTTGAGGGTGGGTAGGTGGGTAGAGATTTTGTTATTACCTGTTATTAGGGGTGAGTGCATGGGTAGGAGATAAGAAATGTTATATAATATTTGGAAAAAAAATAGACTTTAATTTTTTTTTAAAACGCCTCTTTCAATTTTTTTAAAATAAAATGCATTTTCATAGAATTATTTTGAAGCTCAAGGGTCAGCAAGGCTCAAGTACATCAGCAAATTGTTATATAACATTGTGGGGGTGATCTGGCCCGGCTTTATATTGCGTTATAAGGGATGGGTAGTTGGGGTCAAAAATGACATTTTAGGCGTTATATAATATGTGAATGACCCTCAGTAGGCTTGCAACGGAGCCGACTGACGAAAGAGTTGCAATAAAATTCTGAGAGAAGAATGAGCAGCATCGTATTATATAGTTAAATTTCCTCAATCATTCACACGTGCTCTGTGTGTTGGTGTACTGCTTTTTGGTTTACTTCATCACTAGCTCTGTTAGATTAACAGTCTAAGTAGCAGTGGCAGGGAGCCACTGCCCCCTGCTAACTCTCTTTAATTGCTGTGCTGCTCCCAACTAGCTCTGTTAGACTGCTGCTCTGTTAGCTCTCTGTCCTACTGCTGCTTCCGCTATGCTGCAGACTACTACACTGCGCTCATCCGGACTGAGTCGACCACGGACCGTTCTGTAGTGGTGGCCCAGCTGTCCACGCCCGTCGGTCCCGTCCCGTTCCCTCGCGCCTGCGTGCGTCTGGACTCTCTTATGCCCGGTGGCCTCACCCTCAGCGTCCTCTCGGCTCCCAGCGAGAACTCGACCAGCGTGAGGGAGCGCAGGGTTCTGGCGAGGGACGGACTGGTCCGCATACGCGCGGCCCTCAACCTTGATCTCAGTGACCTCGATGCAGGGTCTCTGTTTCAGGTCGTCGTCTCGCTGTGGGTCAAGAACTTGCACGCGCCTGAGATTTTTGAGGATTTGGCGGGATTTGTGAGGAACGTGAGCGTTGTCAGTGGAAACTGTTCATCAAGCGGTAGTTAAAACTTCTCACTTTCTGATTTTAAATAATAATAATAAGATAGTGAGTTTAGGATGGGAGATGTGATGGAAGGAAAAATGGAGGGCAACAGAGGACCGGAAAGGCCACGTATCAGGATGATAGACGACCTGCTCGAGAAGGAATTGTATGCAGTGATGAAGAGGAGGACCGAGGATCCGCTAGTGTGGAAGGTTTGGACACCAAAGACCTGTCATTTTTGCAGAACACTGAAGAAGAATAAATGAGTTTAATGTCCATTTCAACAAGCAGAGACGTTATCGGGGACCATCTCTCGCCGCGGGCAACCATCAGATCATGAAATGGTGAGACCCAGCTTAGAGGAAACAAAAAGTTACTAAGAAAAGCAGTTTCTAACTAGCTGCAATTTGCAGAGCTAGGCATTCTTAACTGTGCAATTCGCATAGTTAAGAATGCCCATTGTCCATGTCAGAGGTTTGAAATCTCTCTGTGACACATGAATTGATTGGCTGAGCGTGATCAGGTGACTCGGGTCATATGGTACGCACTGTGCGACAGGTGAAGAACGGTGCAAGGCAGTGTTGCCGCGCTGTGTGAAAAGTAGTGCAAGGCAGTGTAAGAATATGCAGGGTTGTGCAAAGCTGGGCAAGGCAGTGTTGATGCAAGGCAGTGCAAAGCAGTAGTGGAAGGCAGTGGTGCAAGGCAGTCCATGGCAGTCAATCTAGCACAGGGGAGTGCTGGGCAGTGCAGGGCTGCGCAAGGCCATTCAAGTAAAGGCAGTGCAGAGGCACACGGAATCGATTTAGAATCTCTATACTCACAAACAAAGATTGTGCCTTAGTGTGATTTGGCCACGAGATGAGTATCGTTTTTGTTCTTTCAGCAACAGTTGAGCATTCGAATGTACTCGCGCCGTTGCATGATTCCTGTTCATTTAGCAAGTTTCTTGGATGCGGTCTAATGGAAGAATCGACAGGCCTCTCTCATTGGTTGGCGATTCAGACACTGGGCAGAAGCATGCATGGTATGTTGTGCACACACTTCTGGGCTCGCTGTGTGCAATCTATAGCTGCATATCTTTGAAACGTTATTTTGCATTCATCAGGCATGCTTTGCCTGTTTGAAATGTCATTTATTAGTCGTTAAGTTGTAGCTTATTCCATGTGGAAAAAATGCAAGAAATCATTAGCACACTGGCAGCATTAAAACAAGAATGAAATTTGCTTTCAAGCCTGAGAAATGGTTTAAATGGGTTTAATGGTTTAGCCTGAAAAAAAGATTTAATAAAAAAAATTGTTGATGCTATAATACTATGGTAGTACTATAATTATACACCGTGTCCGGATGAAAATAATAACATTTTCAACTTATCATAACTCGGTTAAAAGTCATCAGAATGGTCTGAAATGTTACATGCAACAACTGTAGCCATATCTACACCAATTTGAAAATTTGTAGAGAAGCATGAGTCATTTTACAAAATTATGGCTTTTTTAAAAACAGTACTGAAAAACAAAGTTTCCAACATTAGTGTACGTAACTCAAGTTACAAACAAGCAGTACAGAAATTGAGCCACGTTGCAAGCTCTCAACTCTGACGCTGGGAAACACATGTATGCAGATGTAGGTTCTTATGTGCATAAGCCTAAGTACATGTGCATGTTTATTGATGTGGAACTGTAGAGTGGAACGTGAGTTGGTGCCTCAGCGATGGTGTGGAGTACGAGGGCACGATGAGCGAGACGCTGGCGGGCAGGGCGTGCCAGCGCTGGGACGAGCAGCAGCCTCATCGTCACCTCTACACGAGCGAGGACGATTTTACGGACGGCGAGAACGGCTACCGCAGCAACTACTGTCGCAGTGCCTCGAGGGGTACCGCTACCCTCCCCTGGTGCTTCACGACGGACCCGCAGCAGCGGAGCGAGTTCTGTCGCATCCGGCGCTGCGCTGGTCAGTGGCCAGGGCAGGGTACATCTGTCAACGGTAACGTAGGTGTCGTAAGATGACCTCAGCGGCGACAGAAATCTTGCGTAGAGCAAAAAGCCAATATATGGCCTCGTGTGTTTGTAGATACATATAAATATATTCTAGGTGACAGAGGATGACAATAAGTTGCTTCAACTGCTGTAGTTGTTTGGTGTGACTGTATAGCGCCCTTGTGATGACTTTTGATCATGCTATTGGCTAACCGCGCTATATCTAGATAAAATAGCCCATCTCTCTGTCTGTCCATCATGCCGATACACGCAGACAGAAGGCATGCGGCGCCATTGGCGTCCCTATGGCGCCTCGTCGGCCTAAAACGCGCCGCAGGCGCCCTGTAGGCCAAAGGCCTCAGGGACGCCGTGGGCCCCGAGAGAAAGCTGTAGGGCGAAAACGAAGGCCGAAGGGCTTCGTAGACCATTTAACCATCAACATTACAGTATAACACACACCTTCAATTAAAGGGTGTAGAAACAGTTTGCTCCACTCACTCCGTGTCGTCGTCAAAACATTTATAACCCATCCGGATTGCGGAATACACATATGCGACTATGTATGCAGACAACTTCAAATTCTGAAAACCACAACACTTGACCTCCAGGGTCTACAGTCCCTGCATTCCGCACTCATCATCAACTGATATACGTCAATCCGTGGCATTCGACCGAGAGCAGCCACGCTCCGTACTCGATATAATTAGCAATATCACAATAGCGGTACTGTCAGTCAGCCTCTATTTAAGGGTGAAAACAACTTCTCCTGCACCAATTTAGTGTCACTATTAAAAATTCAAACTCCTTTAATTCGTGGATTAAACTAACTAAACTGTTTAGAAAACATCAGCTTTAACTCCTGTGCTTCTGCAATCAGATGTAACTTCAAACTAGATTTCATTAAAACACCGGGTATAACTAAAAAGTGCTGTTTCTCAAGCGCCTCACTGCAAGCCGGGGCACAAAGAATTGGCTTTTAGCCCAGGGCTCCACCGGCGAGTCGTAAAAGGCGATTAAAGAGGGAGGATCGGTTCAGTGCCAGCTCTCTTGCACAGAATCCGACTGTTTTAGTCTTTGTGACTACACACGGGTCCTTAAACTTCAAATCCCCCCTTCAATCAATTGACTTATTGCAAATTTGACTACAGCCCAGCAGAAGGCTGTGTGACGGGAGCCGTAGGCGCCAGACAATCACCTAGTATCGAGATACTCATTAATTGACTGTTTGATTATTCAGTGCGATGCTTGGTGATTTGTTCAGATACTTTCCTGCAAGTCTCATTTAGCGCGGCCTCTGAGACTGCGGTGTTTCTCACTCCGTACTTCTCCCCAGGTGTTGGGGTGTCCTTCATCCTTTTGTACCGGATCTCGTCGCCGCACGTCACCCTCAACGTGTCGCTCGAGGCTGCAGACGAGAAGGAAGGGGGTGGCGAAATACTTACCTCTAAAGTTCTTATCTTCAAACAGAATTTTGGCCCACTGGGGTGGAGGATGTATTGCGTGGACTTTACTCTGTTCTCGCCGCAGAGGCTCTACCGTCTGAAGGTGGCCGCTATCAAGTCGGTGTACACGCAGCGAGGTGGCGAGTACGTGGAGCTGAGGGAACATTCGATGCTCTACTCCTGCTACAATGAAGGTCTGGAGCATTGCGCTTCGCGACAGGGAGTAATCTGATTCACACCAGTTTGTGGGGTCATAAACTCTATTTGTGAAAGGCTAAATCTAACATTAAGGGTAGCCTAGGTTAAAAGGCCTGAATCTGGAAATGGCCTGATGTTTATGGAGGGAGCTGAGCAGCCTTTGTTGTGTGAAATGTTCAAGTTTCTGCTCTTATGGCACAGGTAGCTTGTGGTTAGAGGGAATCATTTTAAAGTTTTTTAAACCATTTTTTAATCTTATTTTAAAACAGTTTTGAAAATGATGTTTTTTTGCCTGTTAGTGGTCTGTGAAAAGCATTGGCTTTGACATAGTAGACTAAGTTTGGTGTCATATGAGCCACTTATTTGAGAAACCTTGTCCCTCACCCCCACCCTCCCCCCTCCCGCTCTTGAGTCAATCGAGGAGACAAAATGTGAAAAATGTGTTCGCCTGCAGAGTGAGTAATAAGAAAGCTGCCCCTAGCGATATTGCGATAACTTTGCCAACGTGTGCATTTTTCGCCCAGTTTTTTAGCATCGGTAGCTGAGATAATTTGATACGAAGTCCTGAATTTTCAAAAATAAATAAATTTCCTTTCAAAAAATATCAAAATCTTTGAAAAAAGTGTGAAAATCTTTTTGAATAACACAGTAAAGCCTATGCAATTAGCATTTCGATGCCTGTTTGCCGTTGCGCCCATGTCAGACCAAAATTTGTGCCCCCTGCAGGCTGGGGAAGAAATAATTGGCTTACAGCCCAGAACTCCCCGGGCGAGTCTCTAAAAGGCGACTAAAGAAGGGGAAGTGGTTCTGTGCCGGCCCTCTTGCACAGAACCAGACTGTTGAGCATACACACGCAGGCCTGAATATAAGCGCAGAACATTGATTAGCATTTTTGCTAATCAAATTCTATTTTGATCAGCATTTTCACAAATTTGATTACCAGTTTTCATATCGTCTTAATATCGTCTAAGGGCTTACACATAGACCTAACTGTTGAGTCATTTTTTACACGGTAGTCTTTAAAGGAATTTAAATGTCTCCTCATTTCATACAGTAGATAGGACTACACTGTGCGTCGATTGGTCGATAAAGCCGCACGTGAACTGAGAGTCAAATCACTGCCAGGCATACCACTCGTCGGTTTATTGATGCTTGATTTACACTATTTTTGATTCGCTAATATTGCGAATCAAATTTGTGTTTGATTCGCAAAAGGGGTCAAATTGCATCTCAAATTGCGATGCGAATCCGCATATATTCATGCCAGTACACATGGTCCCTAACCTGCAAAAAAGACAAAAGAAAAACTAAATTTGCCTGGACTACCATTCTGGACTACCAAACTACCATTCTCCCCATTAAATAAAATTATCAAGCGAATGAAAGAAAACTGATGATAGTGGCAAAACTGACAGTTGTAGGCGACTGGAAGCGATGTGGCTCAACATGCTGCAAGAGTTGATCGATGAAGATATGTTGCAAAATCACCTCATGTTCAGCTTGTGCAATTTTTTGGTCTCTTGGTCTGGTAAAATGTGGTAATAGTTATAGCCTGGCTTGCCACAAATGGAAAAGCAATTTAGATCTGGAAGCTAGCTGGGGATGCGAAAAGGCCGCCAGACATGGAAACGCTGCTTTTGTAAGCCTTACTCTGTTCTTCAAACGATTTTTTGACTTTTGCCAAAGAAGTTTTATAACTTTTGAACAGAAGCAAGTTAATTCTTTTAAATTCATGACTTTATATCAAATTATCATAGCTACGAACCATGAAAAGACTGGAGCAAAACATGACAATGTGACATAGTTATTGCGATATCGCTAGGGGCACCATTTTTATGACTGACTCTGTATTATGATAAGAAAGGCAAAACTGGCATTGGAGATCAGTAGACTTCACTTGACATAATAGATTTAGACATGACAACAAGGCTAGTCAAGGGCAAAAATGTGGAATCCTGAAATGGCCCGGACTACTCCCTGCTGCGCGACAGCCATTAGAAATTTGGTCCCGGCTTCTAGTGAGCCGCTTGAGACGATGATTGTATGCTTTTATTGAGACGCTTGAGATGTGAGCTATAATGATACTGTGGATGCGTTGACGCCGATAGCGTACAATTCAGTTTGCATCAGTTAATGCTGCATGTCCATAAGGTAGCTTGCGAGAGGATGCGTCGAGTAGCTGATTCCTGGTGCCCCTGTATGCAATCTAACATCCTCCTTGTGCCAGGTATCCTGCGTAAGAGACTTTCTTGTGCCCCTGCATCCATTCTCAGAGCTCTTCCCTCTGCCCCTGTGTCCAGTCTTAGAGCACTACTTGGCCCTGTATCTAGTCTAAGAGCCTTTATTTTGTTTTCTAGAAATAGAGCCTTGTATTCAATCAAGTCTTCCTTGTGTCCCTGTATCTAGTCTAAGAATCTTTCTTGTGCCCTTTATATCAAGTCTAAGCATTGGTTAAAGTATCGATTGGGGGCCCCGGTTCTTTCATCATTTGTGGGGCCCCATGAAATTTAGTTGGAGCCCCCAATTAAGTAGCTAAATAGCTGAACTCACGAGCGGGGGGAGAGGGGCGCTGATTGACATTTTTTGGGGGCCCCCAGGTGCGATCCGGTTGAGTTTTTACACAAAAGTGAGGTGCCGGTGCATCGCATCTATGGGAATTCAGTGGGACCCCGGATCTATGATATGGGCCGATCCGACCCACTTGAACCAATGAGTCTAATATCTGTACCCACCATTGCGAGTTAACCTCGAGTTGGTCAATCGGCGAGTTGAGAGTGACCGTTGTCAATCTCCTATGCCTAGCGTGACGTCTCTCAATCCGTCGATCGAACCAACTCGAGGTTAACTCGCAATGGTGAATACCAATACAAGCGCCTTCATTGTAACCAACTTTCTCTGTAACCATTGCAGGCGAGAAGCAATCAGACCAGCCGCCCGCCCACACTGACCTGTTCCGTCCTGCAAACGCCTACGTCACAGAAGTGTTTCAGGACCTTAGAGGTCTGTTGCAGCCTAGTTTTGCACGCCAGTCTTTTTGTCAACTGCTTACGACTCAGGATCGTTATTTCGAATGCTCATCCCACATTCTCATTCGTATTTGAATAGTTCTAAAATTATATCATGATTTATCTGATGTTTGTCTTGCTATATAATATGCTCGCTGCGCTGTTACATTAAACTCGCTTTTATTTCTGATGGTTCTTGTGTGAATTGAAGAAGGCCTATTGTAGAGTACTGAAAAAGTAAGGTAAAAACAAAGAGTAAGTGTTACCTCTAACCACGGTAACTCGATAGAGATTGAGTACTGTGAATGAATTATTATTGTCATTAATTTATGCAATTTCTTTGGTAAATCAAACCAGTTTTTTGTTTTTCACATATACAAGAAAATAACTAGATCTGTTACAGGATAACTGAGTTTCTTAAGAATAAATTTTTAAATAGTGACATAATAATTACTCACTCCCAAGTTGTGGCATAAATGGCCAAATCCGGTTATCTAAGCTGGGCAACTGCTAGGACCTTAAATACACATTGAATAACAAGATGGCAGTGATTTTAACCTGCATAACATTGACATTAGATCATTCATTCGCATTACGACTAAATTCTAATTACTATGTCCAACCTTATCCTTACCCTATCCTAACCCTAAGCTAACTCCGACTAACGCTGAACTATGCTAATTCCAAGTGGTTTGCAACGATTGAGTCGCAAGTTGGGCGTGGCTTGTATCAAGATTGCAGCACATGTTGTTTATTCGTGGCACCGCCCCGACGCCCCCACGCTCTCGCTGCTTGCAACCCGCTTTGGCTTCATTTCCAGTTCATCTATTCCTACCCTGTGATATGATGCTTGCCTGTTGACAGAGGCTGCCTCTCTGCTCGACAACTTGACTGCGCTGCTTGGTCCAAGCTTGGACCAGTTCGTATACAGGTATCGCCTCATCATCATCATCATTTACGTTTTACGTTCACTTTTCCGTGTCAATGCAGGTTGGACGTTTCCGACGATGAGACTCCCCCACAACTCTCGATTCTTTGCCATCTCTCTATTCATGCCTCGCTCCTTCATATCGTTCTCTGCCGCCTCCTTCCATGTTTTCATCCCCCTCACTCTTCCAACGATTCCTTCCACCTTAATATATCGCCTGCGGGCTGCTATATGCTTGGACTCAGAGGGGACTGTACAGTGTCAGTCTGTATTCAGTTTTAAATGCTATGGTCCTGACTATACACCGTGTTTCTCTGTTTATGTCAGTGTTATGTGTTAGCAGTGTGCACCTGTTAGATGCTCACAGTATCATTGACCCATCGGTTTTTTGTCTTTTGACGCCTGCACTTCAGTTTTTTTAGCCCCTCTAGTACTTCGTAAAAAACAATAATTCATCTAGGCTTAGCTTAATCTCATAATCGTTGACCGTGAGTTGTACCGATATTTTGAAACGACTGTTTGAACGCTTCCAATGCCTCAACATGTGTTGGCAAATACAAACTGCATAATATAAGGACTCCCCAATATTTTTACTTCGCTATTTTTGCCTCCCCCAAATTTGTTGGGATGCAGTCACCGTTGAGAAGAGGTCCGCACCTATGTCTGGCCTGCCAAGTCAACAATCTAGCTCTCCAAATAAATAAAATACAAATTGCAAAGCCCTAGCGTTGACGCTGTGCTGTATCAACCTGTTTCCTTGTCAGTGCGCTGCCTGCATTGCTGCACAGCTGCGAGTTCAACGGTGCAGCGTGCACGCCGGATGTGTTCAGCGAGCAACAGACTGCCATGGGACAGTGCTACACACTCAACGGCGACATGCACTCGCGCCTCAACAGTACTAGCACTGGTCTGTACCCGGCTCGTACTAGCCCGGTCTATAGCCAGCTGGCACTAGCACCGGCCTATATCCAGCTGGCACTAGCACCGATCTGTAGCTAGCTGGCACTAGCATTAGTCTGTAGCCAGCTGGTACTAGCACCGGTCTATAGCTAGCTGGTACTAACGCCGGTCTGTAGCTAGCTAGTGCTAGCACGGATCTGTGGCTATATAGCTAGCACTGGCAACTGTCTATAGCAAACTAGTGCTAGCATGGGTCTAGCTAGTCAGCACAAGCACCGGTCTGTAACTCGCTAGCACTGGCACCGTTGTGCAGCTGCATGTAGCTAGCACTAGCCCTGTCTGCAGCTAGCTAGCACTAACAGCGATCTATAGGTAGCTGGCACTAGCACGAGTCTGTAGCTAGCTAGCATTGGCACCCATCTGTAGCCAACTAACGCTAGCATCGGTCTGTAGCCACCTAGCGCTAGCACCGGTCTGTATCTAATTGGCGCTAGCACTGGTCTGTAGCTAGCTAGCATTAGCACCAGTCTGTAGCCAGTTACAAATAGCACCACGTAGCAAAGCGAGGCCGCAGGGGGTGAGTCGGGGGTGGGATGAGGGGGGATGGTAGGAGGTGGGAGATGGGAGGGGAAGGGTGGGGAGGGAGGTGCAGAGAGAGAGGGGAACGGAGGGTGGCTTGGGGCTACGGGGTGCAGGGGAAGGTTTCTGATGGGTAATCTTGAACTTTACTGAAATTTGTCCCTGCTACATTTACACGGCTTGAGTTGCCTCACAGCGGATCTCTTCAACCCGATTTGTTGCAACATAACAACCTAGGATAGGCTACGTCGCTAGTGAGACTAGAGGAGGCGACGTAGCTAGGGCTAGCAATTGCCTCCTTGTTTCTCCTATTTATCTTGCGTTTTTACTAGAAGATGGACCAGGATTTTGGCAATGGTGGGCTATTACAAGTTAAATGTTTTATTCATAACCAACGAAATGAAATATTTAACGTCTATCGATATTGGACATCAAAAAAATAAGAATAGTAGTCAAATTTGTTTTCGCTGTGCCGCATGGGGGGGAGAGCGGGGAGTTTGCCTCCTCTTCATTTGAAATCTGAACACTGTTGACGACACTCGTACACAGTGCAGAGTCTGGTTGTCATAGGAATCAGTCGAGGCTTTGTGTTGACGCTCAGCCTCGACCAGTTTGAGAACGTGCCCGGTTACAGCCTCAAGGAGGGCGTCAAGGTGAGTCTGAATGAGCTAAGGTGAGTCTGAATGAGTAAGGTGAGTCTGAATGAGTTAAGGTGAGTCTGAATGAGTAAGGTGAGTCTGAATGGGGTCAAGGTGAATCTGAATGGGGTCAAGGTGAGTGTGAAAGGGATCAGGGTACATCTATGGGTACATGTGCACATTGGATGCATCACATTAAGCGAGGCGCTGTACTGTAGTGGTTAAGGCATTGGACTGCGAGTCCAGAGGACCTGGGTTCGAGTCCCGGCGCCAGCAACTATAAAACCATGCGTTACAGACCCTTCAGCAAGGCTGTTAAGCACACAATTGTCACTAGCTGATAATCATCGTACAGGATAATTTATTATTCTGATTGGCGACAGGAAGGGCATCCGGCCATAAAAACCTAGCTCCAATATAAGCATCTAACCTGTGTTAACATGGACACGGCGTTACAGGCTTGTCTGTAGCGCATAGAATGGACGTCAAAAAAGATGATTAGTATATTATTATTTGTTGTTATATTAAGCATTGGCTGGGCAACACACACACACACATTCTGTGGCCGCTTTCCCGCTTATGCAGGGTAGGCCATTTGCAGCCATGGACACTTGCCCTCCACTTTGTCCTATCCGTCGCATCCTTACGTTTTAATCCATTAGCTTTCATATCCTTTTCAAATCAGGGCAGGCACCATACAGAAAGCTATGTGAGAATTTGCCAAAAATATCTTGCAAATCTTGGTGGATGTAAAAGAATGTAAAGTACAATCTGTATGTTAGATCGACATCTTGGTGGATTGCACAAGAAAACGATCTGAAACGTAGTTGTTGTTGTTGTTGTTCTGGTTGTTTATAGACGCAGCTCATAACATAGATGGTACGCGTCTCGTGTCTGAAACTTGTCAGCGTAGTTACTCACCTGGCATGGGGAACCCTGCGATCCTGAAGGCCTCCCACATGCGACCGCTCCTCTTCCGTGGGCTATATATAGGGCCATGCTATGCAATCGCCTGAAACGTAGAATCTGCCTGTGTTGTGTTAAATAGCCTGCAATCAGAGTGACGTCACGCGTGTATTATGTGGATACACATGGACATGAATAGAAGTCTTGTGTTGATACAGATAGACATATACAGTCAGAGTGACGTCACGCTGCTGCCAGATCTTGGCTACTCCATCGTGCCGGGGCAAGCTGCGCTCATGGCACTCTCCTACACAATGGTCAGTGAGTCAGCAGGTCACTGGGTTAGTGAGTCCGTGGGTCAGTGAGTCCGTGGGGCAGTGAATCAGTGAGTCAGTCGGTCAGTGGGTCAGTGAATCAGTGAATCAGTGGGTCAGTCAGTCAATGGGTCAGTGAATCAGTGAATCAGTGGGTCAGTCAGTCAATGGGTCAGTGAATCAGTGAATCAGTGGGTCAGTGAGTCAAAGGGTCAGTCAGTCAGTGGGTCAGTGAATCGGTAAGTCAGTGAATCAGTGAATCAGTGGGTCAGTGAGTCGGTGGGTCAGTCAGTCAGTGGGTCAGTGAATCAGTCAATTAGTGAGTCAGTGGGTCAGTGAGTCAGTCAGTCAGTGGGTCAGTGAGTCAGTGAATCAGTGGGTCAGTGGGTCAGTGAGTCAGTCAGTCAGTGGGTCAGTGAGTCAGTGAATCAGTGTACTTGAACGTTTCACATTCACGTGAGTGAATGTTTTACATTCATAAGGATTGTAAAGGAGATAATTTGCAACAAGACCATCCATAAATAAAAAAAGTGGTTCAAAAGTTATGAATACTAAGGAAAAAAAATTAAAAATTGAGTTAACTATTGAAACACTTTCAAGCCAACCCAGCTTGATTATTATTCCACCTGTACATGTAGCTAACCTTTAGCCGTTTCAGTGTACAGTGCATTTGGCAATAGACAGTTTTAATTGCCTTCACCTTCAAATCTTCCTTGCACAACGTTTTCAGTCTAATTTTTTCCACCTGAGCAAAATGTGTCATTTCAAACACGTTCAACTTGCCGCGTTACCAAAGCACTAGCTTACTTCCTGCACTTGTGCAGCAGTGAGGCGCAGCACGTCAATCCACCCACTTGCTTATCGTTTCCTCACGCATGTAACGTCATGACTGCATTCCTGCACGATCTCATGGATGATCAACATCAAATTTCAGACAGCTAAGACTTTTTGAGCTTAATTTCAATACAATATTATCTTTTTTAGGCTTGTTGAGACTTATTCAATTTTTTTAACTTTTAGCAGAAACGTTCATAACTTTTAAATTATTTGATATTTCCAACACAAATTTGGTGATCTTGTTACAGAATATCTCCTCTAGAATCATTGCAAATATGAGATCATAATATAAAATTTAGATCGAGTTATCGCGATTTCCCTAGGGGATACTTTTAAAAAACAAACTCATTATATTAGATTTATTGCTCAATTCAACACCGTAGAATCAGTGATTGAATTTCTAAGGATGAAAGATAAATGAAAATTTGCAAGGGGGCTTTCGAAAAATTTGAATTGTGGAAAAAAATTTCATCAACTGCCAAAATAATTCCTTTTTGGTGACTGGCAGACCTTGCTTCGAGCCACAACGCGTTGTGCATGCAGCATGAAGCTTATAGGGCTCACTATGGTCGCCACAGCGATCCGTATCTGCATCAGTGCGTCAGGGCCTAATTGCACAGCAGGGTTAGAGTTAGGGTCATGGTTACGTTTGTAGTGTGTTAAGTTTAAGTCCCTCCCCCCCCCCCTACAGCAGCTGTGTGGAGACCCGCGCTCTGGGCTTTGGGTTGGGGTTAGGTTTGGGTGGTGTTCAGTCAAAATCCCTGCTCACCCCTTAAAGCGGGCGTTTGAAGGGCCGCTCGCTATAACTAACTAACCTAACCTCCTCTTTATCGTGTTTTCTGTTAATGTCCATGTTTTCACACAGGTTTACACATTTTCGCCCGCACTGATCAGGACTGTTGCTCGCCATGGTTAGAGTTAGGTTTGTGGTGTGTTTAGTCTGAGTCCCTGCCCGCCCCCTACAGCAGCTGCGTGAAGGACCGCCTGATGACGTTCTACAGCGGCTCCTACTCGACCAAGAAGTGTCAGCTCGAGCTGCAGCTGCTCACCCTCAACGATACCTGCGCCTGCAGGGACGTTCATTTACCTGGTGAGTACTTGCACCCTCTAGCACTGTGATTATACACTACAGGGATGTTAATCTACCTCAGTTCGCCCTCTAGCATGGTGATTCTATTACACACCACAAGGATGTGCACCTACTTATATCTGTTCCCATCATTACGAGTTTGCCTTGAGTTGGTCAATTGACGAGTTGAAAGTGACCGTTGTCAATCTTCTATGCCTAGCGTGACGTCACTCATTCCGCCGATTGAGTCAACTCGAGGTTAACTTGCAATGGTGAATACCAATATCAGTCACTCCATCTTCTAGCACTATAATTGTATACTACAGGGGTGTGCATAGAACTAGTCAGTCTACCCTCTGGCACTATGAATATACACCACAGGGACGTTCAAGCAACTGAACAGTCCACCTTCTAGCACTGCAGAGGTTCGTCGATCCGTTCCTTGAAGCGGGGTTGCTCTTCCCCAGCGCCCGCATGAAAAGGCCACGACCAGGGGGACGATTTGTATTTGTTTAACTACCGTATGTAGTAACAAAGGCTTTTGCAGTCCGGTGCTGTGCAAGAGAGACTATTGCACGGAACCGCTTCTCCTTCTGTTGTTGCCTAAGTAACGTGGTCTTGAGGCAATTCGGCGTGTTGCAGATTGGATCCCAGTCTGTGACCTAAGCCAGTACCTGAACTGTGTCAAGGCAAGCAGCAACAAGTCGGCGGGTGAGCACTCGTGGTCCTGGGATGCGTTGTGCGTGTTGCTTGTTGTAAATTGTTTCTTAAAACATTGGATACACTGACTTCCTCTATGCTGACCGAGAAGGCGGTGCTGTACAGCGAGGGAGGGGGGGGAGATTTGTAGTTTTACATCCGTGTGTACTGTGTAGTAAAGAAGATTATTACTGTCCGGTTCTGTGCAACGGAGCGACTGCTAAGCCAAATTTTAGTATAATATAAGGTATTGCATTGGAACGGGGAATCACAATATGCCCTCAGCATTTTGATGCAAGCACAGTTTTTCTGCAATTTAATCTTTTACATCTGGAAAACACATATTCCATTTTTCCTATGGCATAAATAAAAGCAAGAATAAATTAGCAAAAATGTAATAAACAATTCAATCTCGCGTAAATAAAACAGTTTGAGATCTTTTATATCTTGTTTAAAAATTAATTTGCATTGTAGTTTTGTAAATACAACTTTAGATTTAGATTTCTATCCTCGTGTTCTATAGAATAGAAAATCAGTCATGAATTATATGCGTCTTAATTTGAGCAAAAAAAATTATTTGTCATTTGGCGCCATGATAATGCGTTACACTTGCTTGGAATTCATGATGTGTTAGGCTGTTGTTTGTCGACGTTCAGACTGCCGCGATCGAGTTCAGGCCTGTAATCGGATACCTAAGCCTATATACATTGTAGTTCAGTCAAATGAATGGCTGTACTACCTTCTGGAGCGGAAGCGTCGTTGGTGGTTGGAACGGTGGTTGCATCAACATTAGATTATCTTCATATTCTGACGATAGTTAGACTAATTTTAAGATTAGGCTATTCTCCTCTAGGTCAGCAAATATATAATTTTGGGGGATATAGTTCCTTACTTTCTTGAAAATGTGTGAATGAAACATCATTTATCAAATAGTTATATAGAGCCATATAAGCCAGGGGAACGCCGAATGGGGATAAAAATTAGTTATTATCTTGATATAGTTTGTGGATGAAAAAATATGGAGACAGTGAGATATTGCATAAGCTCCGTCAGGAAACCCCCCCCCCCCACGGAAGAGTCTTAACAAACCGCTTGAATTGCGCTGCGTTGGTAAGCCGATGATTGCAACGGCAGAAAATGAAGACCCTGGCGTCTCCTGACGCCCTAACAGCAGAGCCTTGGCGTAATGACGCCAGATACAAAGAGCGTAATGGAAACCCTATTGGTGTGGTTAGATGAGAGGTATTGCTCTGGATGTGGCCAAATGAAAGTTACTACTCTGGTGTGACTAGATGAGAGTTGTTATGCCGTGGCTAGATGAGAGCTATTGCTGTGGGTGTGGCCAGATGAGAGTTATGCTCTGAGTTCGACTCTATGAGAGTTGTTTTGCTGTGACTAGATAAGCGTTATCGCTGTGGGAGTGGCCAGATGAGAGTTACTGCTGCGGGTGTGAATAGATGACAGTACGCCGCAGAGTGCTCAGTGTCCGGCTGCGTGTGTCACGGAGACATTCGTCCCCTACACGTCCTCGGCTCGCCTCTCCATCGCAAACATCGATCTCGTCATGACCGACCGCAACACAGCTGACTCTCCGACCAACTTGAACCGAGAGGGGGAGGGAGGAAATTCGAGCGACGGGGAACAGTTGGTGCGTTTAGGGTACGGAAAGGAAGAGGGCAGCAAGGCCCTGGGGGGCCGCGGGGCGATGGAACGCCGACTGAGGGGCGCACTGGACCTGAAGGCGCGTGTCAGTGAACAGGTAGACGTGAAAGCTGCTCAGTCTCAGGCGTCACTGTCTCTCGACAAATTGCTGCAGCCTGCGACAAAAACCTAATTACTTGGATCATTCTATCGTATGATACGTTAGGAGGATTTTGGAGGATCGATTAATAGAACGTCGGACAACGTCGACCAAAATGAAGAGACAGGCCTAATCACACCTACCCTAACCTAGCTCTTGAGTCTACCCAAATGCAGCCCTAACCTTAACTTGCTAACCTTAGCGAAGCCCAAGCCCTAACCACACACCTAACAAAATCCCGGAGACTTCAGGTTATCTTATGCATCTAGCCGCATCTCTCTTGACACTTTATCAACTGCACGGCTCAGCAACATGAGGAACAAAGCAGCAGTTTACAACTGTCCAACACTAGCCGTTAAATAGTGTGACAATTTGGGTGAAAATTGTATTGGAAGTTGGAAGTGGATTTTTGTCATCATTTTAACCAAATGGCCTGCAAAATACTCTGATTTTGCATTTGGAGGAGCAAACTTTTATTTGTATGCAGGAGGAGTTTGCTTCTGTGCATCTCCTTGACTGATTCCTATTGTTCCAGGACTCATGCAGTACTATGGAATACATCTTTCGAATATTCCCTCTCCTAGGAGTCGATAATTGCAGACTCCTATCCTTTCCGGCTGCCTTTGAGCCATTTTTTTTCACCGAAATTCATGACGCTATGTGCTCATTTTTGGTCAAACGCTTCCTAGTGTTGCTCAGTTGAACAAATGCCTCGTTAGCGTTGGACAGTGGCATAAAAGGTCGCCATTCTTCTACATCTGTTTCCTGAGAAGCGAACGCGTAAAATATACAGCGACAGGCTGAGTGATTCATTAGGACTGCCAATGCTCTGCATTCAGGTGCACATTAATGCATTTCTTGTACTTTGAAAGTGTCTAGCTCATTGATTTCTTCCTGTTTTTTCTTTATATCTTTCTCTTTAAGCAATTCTGTGCTAAGTGGAGGTGATGTCCCATTGCACAAACGGACAGTCGCTCGTGGTGGTACCATCATGGACTATATTGTAAAAACATTTGTGGTAGACGATTTGAAATCAGCTTTGTCAAAGCATGCCTAGCGAAGCCCAAGCCCTATAACCACACACCTAACAAAACCTCTGTTGGAATTAAAATCTGTCGGGATCTGTTGCGATCTGTCGGGATTCGAATCGAACCGACTGTGCACTTGTGTACTGTGCACTTGTGATTCGAGCCTACGACTTACACCACACAGCCACGCTCGATCGTTTTCTTCCGTATCGGGTGTAAGTGATTTAATCCATGATGCACTTATTGGGTATCAAGCAATATATTCTATCACACCCTCTTCAGGTACCAAATGACATTTGTATACTGTAGAACATAATATTTGACGCGTGCATGTAATTTTCGCGAATTTTGCGATTCGGGAAAACTCGCGAAAGTTACATGCGGCAAATATAGAGCTGCGCCAGTTTAACTGCTGATTAGTTAAAAGCTTAGCTTAGCTGCTAGTTAAAAGCTGCACCACTCAAAAATGAGAAAATTAAGTGCAGTGAAATTTCGGAGAGGCAAAACCGCGAAAATAACATGCAGCAAAAAAATCTTGTTTTACAGTATTGCTCAAACATGCTTAGGTTGGGAACGCGCACACTTTCGGCTGCTGTTTGCACAGATGATGCAGGACTTGTTCTCGCAGCTCGAATCACATTGGTTGGCGCTGACGTCACTCGAAGCGAGGCTCCGCCTCGAGGTGACGTCAGGCGACACGTCGGTGAAGCGGCGCGTGCACGCCGCACTCGTCGACCTGAGTGAGTGCGCACGCGCGGACGTGCGCGATTTCAATACGTGGGTGCTCGCGCCGCTGCGCGTGCACTACCGCGCGCGCGTCGCTTTCAGAGTGCGCGCCCTGCTACACAGCATCGATGTGACGCTGAACGGACTGCAGCAGCTACTGCTGCTGCGCCGAGACCGCGAGGAGGCGGCTGACATTGCCAACAGCACTCGCGGACAGCTTTCTGACTTCCTGTTCACTCTCTATCGGTACGGTAATACGGTGGAGGATGTTAACGACGCGCTCAACCTGACGACTCTCATTGGAGAGAGCGGCAAGCACGGGCAGTGCTGGTATAGAGGTCTCATTCAATCCGTTATGACACTTCAGACTCCTCGAGTACTCGAGTTGCTTGCCGGTGCCAACGAGGAGCCGGCGAACGAAAGTGATCTGCAGTCAGTGAGAGTGTTTGTGGAGAAGCTGATGGAGGAGTTGCATGACTATGCATCCTGTCAGACAGGATACGCGGAGTTCCTCGACAACGCGACACTCTGGGTGGAGGCGGTGCTTCGAGAGCCTTCTCCGTCCAGCACGGTCTTTCAGGGCGACCCGCTGAGAGACCTTCAGCGACTTCTCGGCACCCTCGACGATCTGACACTCATGTATGCACGGAACGGAACGACAAAGTTTGAGCTAGGAGAGCGATTCGCCTTGTTCGCGGCTGAGGTGTCTATGTTCTGTGATGACCTGAACGCGGCAGTCGGCAAGCAGGTTGTGCCATACTTTTCTTGTCAAGCACGCATTTTTTATATTTGTAGTAGAGAATTCAATAGAAAATAATTGTTGAAATTCATTAATTGAAATGTAACACAGAGGTATCGCTGGCTAGCGTGTGTCGCATAGATAATTTTGTGACGATCCGGTCACAATTATTATTATTTATTCGCACAGAGGTAGCCTAGAGAAGCGTGTGTCGTAGGGAAGATCTTGTGACGACTCTGTCTCAATTAATCATTAATTATGTTGTTGGCACATATGTTGGGATTTAGTGAGACACGGGTTCATTTAATGAGGCCTAACTAAACAGGTCTGAAGTTTGTGTTGCGGGCTTTCGTTTCAACTTAATTAGGGACTTAAGTTGACCCTGTTAAAATTCTGAGTAGTACTGTTTGCATTCTCATTAATAAATTGCAGGGTAGGTCTATGAATGCATGTAAGTGTTTGTGTGAATAAGCCAAATTAATTTGCTTCAGAACCATGTCGTTGGGTATGGTGCGTATGATCCCCCCTATTATAAAACATGTGATGCGTTAGGCACGTATTTGTTTAAGAATATTCTATAGACAATAGCCTGCAGAATTTGATACTAGATTTTCAAAAATAGCGCACTCTGTGGTTTTCAACATACAACATACAAATCAACACATTCTTTTAATATGATACTAAAAGTCCATAGACAGCAAGCGAGCAAGGAAACAATATAAAAATATTGTATATATATTGTATACATTGTATATATATTGTATATATTGTATACAATATAAAAATAAATAAAATAATCAGATGAAATAAACAGCAATATGCAGTGATTAAATATGCGACGGTTCGTAGGCTTGCTCTGCAGTGCTATTGAGTCTTTGCATTGAATCTTTCAAAATGATACTAAAAAGTCCAAAAGCTTATAAAAAATGTGTACAATGCTTGCTCCGTAGCCTTTACTTAAAAACACAAATGTAATACGAATTATATTAAATGTGAACGAGCGAAGCTCTAATTTATCAGCAGTCAAAGGGTCTGGTTTAAATAAACTATAAAAAATGCTGACTAGTGTACATGTATACTATTGTTACAATGGTATAATGAAACAACGCTGGAACTGGACTCGTTTCACAGTCCAAAACACTGCTCCAGCTTACAGAACTTAAACAATACATTCCAGTGTGATCACTGATCTACATGTAGGCTTAAGCTTATCCCCTAAAAGGTCAATGGTCACACAACGCTACAACACTGATTAGTTTACAAATCTGTGTTCATGCAGCATATACAGGATGGCGCCCGCGATGACGCGTCTTGCGGAGATGACGCATCGTCGCTGAAGACGACTTGTTCACATCAGGCCATGTAATCGGATTTCTATGGTACATGCAGCATGTATCATAGAACAACGAATAAATATAAATATCTTGTCTCTCCCTCTCTCAAGTGCACTGCCAAAACGGCAGATCTCTGGCATCAAGCTCTTCATGCATGGCGAGCCTCCTCCATTTTCTTCAAGTTACAATTTATGTTCCAGCAAGTCGTCTAGTTTATTTATTCTTGTAGAGCGATCTATTAGACGGTAGCAGGGAACGCTATTATTTCAGAGAAATTGACTTCAAAAGGGAACTTGACTTTAACAGGGGGTAGTACGGAACGTTATGGTAACAGGGAACGTTACAGTAGCAAGGAACGTCATGGTAACAAAGAACGTGACTTTAACATAGAAACGTTATGGTAACAGGTAACGTTGCCATAAAGGTACTTTCACATTAGGTCGTCAGGCTATCTTCCCAGGAGCGTTGTTCCCGTAAGACACCTGGAATCTGATTACAAGGCCTGATGTAAACAAGTCGTCTTCAGCGACGATGCGTCATCCCCGCAAGACGTGTCATCGCGGGCACCATCCTGTAGGCTATGGATGGGTAGGAGAGGGACTTCTGGCATCCGAACAGGTGGTTCATGGGAAAACGACGGGAAGACGCCGGGACGACGACTTGCACGTGTCTTGTGAGAAGCCTGGCTCCCCCGCGTCAGCACGGCCGCCTTCCTGTGAACACCTCTCTTTTCCGAAGACGGCCGGAAGAACAGCCCGACGATCGAATGCGAAAGCGCCTTAACGTGGAACGTTATGGCCTGTAGTTACAGAGAACGATACTGTAACAGCGAACGTTATGGTTAATGATAATAGGAAACGTTACGTTGACAGAGAACGTTGCATTGCCAGGTGGTGCTTGAGGTGTCGGCAGACGTGAAGGCTGTCCGTGGGTGGGTTGTGCTGACGCTCAACCAGCTGCTTGCGTACTTGCTGCGCGTGGAAAGCTTCAGCAAGGCAGCTTGGCCGCGCAGCCCGAGTGACTTTGCGCGTAACCTCTCCTTCTGGAGGATGACGTACATGGGCTCACAGCGCGGGAGCAGCACGGCACGTAACGTCACTTACACCCAAAGAATTTGAACTGCTATAGACCTAGAAAGGGTTTAAATAATCCAACCTGAATGCCACACAAACAGGGGATTGTCAGAGGCAGCTAGATGGTGAAATTAGTTTTAAGCTATGCTACCGTTGTCTGCAGAAACTAACGCAAATCGGTTTCATTCTAGACAGCCAATAGAAGTCGACCTAATAATCTACGGTGCAATTTTGCTACCTGATGACGATCTACTTTTTTAGTGGTGTGCCGGTCAGCAGCTGGATTACTGGCGTAGTCATTAAAGGTTTCAAGTAGTTCAAATTCTTTTCTTACATTGTTCTTTTTGGGATCAGAACACGTGAGGCATGTTTTCTGTGGCTGCAGACTTCCAACCTCTTCTATCACGGAAAATGGATGGGAAAAAACGGAAATGATGCATATATGCTGTAGGCAGAGCAGACGATGTGGCCGCGAGGCGTCAGCCTGTCAGAGTTCTTACAGAGGAAGTCTGTGCAGCTCATCTCAGCGAGGGTCGGCGGCTACGTGTCGGCGCTCAACGTCGAGCTCGAGGCGCTCACTCATGGCCTCAACGACGCGCTAATCGACGTCAAACTGAAGCTGAGCTCTTTCCAGGCTGCTCTCGAGGCATTCAATGCATCGGCTGTCATCGACGGCAATTTTATCAGGTATTGACACATTCTGATCACTGTTAGCGTTGTGACTGTATCGTCGGTCTCATAATGTAAAGTGTGGAGATATGCCGTAGCTATGCCGATAGCATCATTTCATGAATCCTGTTAGCATAGTATCTCGGAGGCTACCACTGACTATCAGGCTTCTTAGCTGATATATTGATAGTCTGATAGACCATGAGATAACTACTTATCGTTGAACATTTATTGTCTGATATGCACTCATACGACATGCCACTCATACGCCTGGCATTGTTTTAAAAGTATCTTGTTTGTGCAATGATCCATGACGCTGCCATGCATCGATGCCACGGATCGATGCTGAATGGACTTGCCCGAGCGTGCCCAGCTGTTATGAACGGACTTGCCCGAGCGTGCCCAGGTGTTATGAACGGACTTGCCCGAGCGTGCCCAGGTGTTATGAACGGACTTGCCCGAGCGTGCCCAGCTGTTATGAACGGACTTGCCCGAGCGTGCCCAGCTGTTATGCTGTGTCTTCTAGTGTTTGCGTGTATTATGCACCATTCCTTGATCGTTTTATCGCACATGACGATCAAGTAATGGTTCCGAACATTGAAAATGAGTTATAGTTGATACTGGATAAAATTAAATGATATATATAAAGAACATATGATATGAAGATAAGCGTGAAGAAAAGGAAGGTCCTGTACGCTTCTTTTCATTTATTTCTGGAACAATACCGACATAGGTTGTCCACCTCCCTGGTGGGAGGTGAGGGACGCCGAACTCGGTGAACTGTTAGTAGCGGTAGGCCGCAGTGAAGGTCGAGTGGCATGAGGGGCGCACTTCCCCCGAGCAGGACTGTACATGTACGACTTTGCCGGTTACACCCTAGGCTTGTATAGCCTATGTTGCATGTAGCTGCAACAGTTGTTTGCATTGGAGAACAAGGTTGTTGCCCTAGAGAGCAAGACTTCGTGCCTTAGATAAGAAGTTTATCAGCGTCAGAGAGCAAGACTGCAGAGATGACGTTTTGTCAGTAGGTTGTTTGTTTTGTCAGAAACAACTTCATCCGCCTCGAGGTGTTCTACAGCGAGCTCAAGTACCAGGACATTGTGCAGTCGGAGGCGTACGACGTCTGGGCACTGATCAGTGAGATGCTTAACGTACTATATACAGTACACGTATTGTATCATGCCTCCAGCATGATTTATACGCTTTGACTCACCGCGAGGCGCTGTGGTGCAGTGATTGAGGCGTCGGACTTTGAGTCCAGAGGACCAGGGTTCAAGTCCCCGCGCCTCCGGTAACTATGAAACCATGCGTTACAGGCCCTTCAGCAAGGCTGTTAAACACGCAAGTGTCGCAAGCTGCTAACCCCGTGCCAGATAATTTTTTATTTTGTTGGCGTCAGGAAGGGCATCCGGCTGTAAAAACCCAGCTCCAGCAGTCCTGATAAGGGCGGGCGAAAACGTGTAAACCTGTGCGAAAGCATGAACATTAACGGATTGCACGATAAAAAGGAGCTTAGTTAGTTTATTCGCCTACTGTATTCCGTGTGCAGCTGTCGGCATGCTATGCCAAAATCTAAACGGTTCTATAGATATTGAATTATCAAAAAATGCATTTGAACGATCAGAGCCTAGATAATGTTATGAGCTATATTGGATGTAACACTCGATACACGTCTTCGAGCACTATTGGGATGTTTCAAAACAGTAAACGGATCCTCTGGCTACATGCATACTGCATGTGTCGTGCGTATAGTTGTGGGAATGAAGGTTGCTTACAATACGTTGTATAGACCTTCAACGCGCTGTATATGTACATCCAAAATGTGAGATATTTGAGTCTCTTTCATGATTTTTTTTACGAATTTGAGTTTTAATCTACTTGTTGAGTCCAAGAAGTGATCCAGCTCTGCAACGTGCGACGGGGTGAGCATTGTGTAGCCTATTCAGAATACGAAACGCATCTGTTCTCAAAGAAACTTACGAGCAGGGGAGGGCGTTGTACAAAATTTTCAGTACCGTTTCCAGAGGTACATTATCCTCATTTGGGACAGTTATGGAGGTACAGTTATATTTTGCACTGTTTTTTCCAGACTTGAAATAATTATCCTATATTTTTAAATTACCAGAAGGTTACAGCAGCAGGGGCGTAACAAGACTTTTCCAAATAGGGGCAAATGGGAGACAAGCATAGGCCCATGCGCAGTGGTGGCAGTAAGGTGATATTTAAAACATTTAATTTGACCTAGTTTTTGTCCCTCACCTTGTTATCACCGAAACACGCATCCAACCACAAGGATGTAGTCTCAGACAACTAACTTATACCCAACTCAACGTATTGTACATGTATATAAAACGTGAAGAAAAATATATTATTTACTTTACCAACCAGGGGGGCAGCTGGGGCGCAGACGCTTCATATTGGGGGAGCTGCCCCCTATGCCGCCCATGTAGTTACGTATAGTAGTAGCGGGTAGGACCATATCTTACATTTGAGAATTTATAGGGGTCAGCAGGCTATCACAGTGAGACGATCACCTGTCATAGCTTCCATGGCCCGCCTCTCTGGATCCGCCAGTGTTTAAGTCTACGCCTATCAGTTAAAATGCAATGAATGCTGTCAGAATGAACGACTGTCAGTGTGCCACTTCTTAAAAGCAGGCGACTGACTATGATGATCTTCATCAGGTGGCTATAAGGCCTATCGTCTATAGGCAACGCATGCATGTAGGCCAACTCAGCGAAGTGCTATGACTAACTAGGGGCGCCTTAGGCCTAGTCCTGCGGCGTGTGAGATACCAAAAAGGGATTGACAACGTCACAACGGCCCGCAACGGCCCTCAAATGGAAGACAGGTGATGCTGCTGTTGGTTGTCAAAATTGCTTTGCTTCTGACGGCCAATAAAAATGCAGTTGACAAGTCAGTACCACAATTAGAGTGTGTTGACAATATCTTTATGTGTTCCATTCCTGGATTTCGTCGCTATAATTACACGGTGGGTCTAGATTGGTCTGTTCGCATACCCAATGTGCATGCCCAATGCGCATACCAATGCGCATACCAAATGTGCATACCCAATGTGCATACCCAATGTGCATGCCCAATACGCATACCAATGCACACACCCAATATGTGCTTCCATTTTGTACCAGTAGTGCACGGTTCATTTTTAGCGTTAGTAAATTCTTTCATCGATCAAGCGCGTGTGTTGCAGGTGACATAGGCGGCTACATCGGTCTCTTCATTGGGTCGAGCATCATCACGTGCTTCGAGCTCATCGACTTCATTCTCTACAATCTTATTTATCTTAGACTGTGTAACTAGACTGTACTTGATTGGTTGATTTAATAAAGTCTCTACGCTGATTCGTTGAGCCGATAGGATAGTCTCCGCTCTGATTCGTTGAGTCTGTACGCTAACCTATAAGTTGATTCAAAGATAACGTCCTTTGAATTATTCTAAAATCCGTTCAATTATACCACACGCGAATCTTTTTAACTATACTAATGTATTTATACGAACAGATTTCGGTTTTTTTATTTTAAATGCATTTGCAAAATGGCGCCATTTTCATACTTTTTACATCTCTTCGTGCGGTAAAGTGACTCAAATCGGCAAAGGGCTGAACAAACTCCTTGATTTAATCTGAGCTGACTAGTAAATCGTCGGACAGCCAACTGTTTGTCCATTTAAAACCAGAGGCACCGTTCCATGAAGTCCCCAACAATGTGCACTAATAGCTTTATAGCTTTCAAGCCAGACATTTTCTTTGCTGTGACAGAATTTAAGTCCGGCGGACCGGATGTATCGTTAAGCTTTAGCGATTTTGAGTCTTTAACAAGAATTTATTTTTTCAAATCCGCTTTCTGTATGTAGTCTGTTGCACCTCTCCCGCACGTACGATTCAAGCAAACGATGTTTTTCCATCTCCGTTTGCATGACATATTCTTGGTGCGTTAAAAGTGCAATATACATACATACATACATACATACATACATACATACAAGAAATTATGGGGTTAAAATCTCTGACGTCCCCTGTTCACCACCGATCAGTTATCGATATGACGTGTAAGTTATCGGCTGAACATTTAAGGCGTTACCTTTGACAGACATCAATGCGATTGTGACTGAGCCCCTGCTGGAGTGCTGGACACGCAGACCAGCGCTGCTGTAGGCCAGGCGCCGCTGCAAGTTGGCGCCGCTGACGCTATGCTTCTTCTTCTTCTTCCTCTGCGAGTCTGAGAACCGTGTGTAGTAACGAAGACTATTACCGTCCGGTTCTATGCTTCGGCCTCTGCTTTACCAAGCACAGAACCGCTCCCCCTCTTAAGTCGCCTCTTACGACTCGCTATGCACTGCTCGCTATGTTTTCTCTCTCTGACACTATACGCTGCTCGATGGACTCTAATATAGGCTTGCAAGATAATGCAGGGTAGCATGAGGGTGGGATACACTGTAAGGTCTAAGTGGAGCCACAAACTGACATTGTTTGCTCAATTAATCTATTGGGGACCAATGTTCCCACAAAGCCAAAAGTCTGTGAGCGGGCCAAAAATTGTTGTCTGTGCACTTTTTTAGGCTAGTAGTGAGCAACTTTTTTCAGCACTTTATGAATATTTTTCGCTTGCTCTTATTTTTTTAAATATGAACTTAAGGTTGACTATTCTGTTGTAATAACATTGTGAATCATGAAAAACAATTGAAAATTCTGTATGATTTTTAGAATCGCCATATCTATTATCTGCTTTAAGTTACAATTTATTAGTCGACGGCCCCAATTTCAGTGCTTGGCGTTCAATTTTTTATGCTCGGGGTCTCTGAAATCGTAGCTTAGAGGGACAGCTTTCTTCTAACGGATGCTGTGCTGCATTGAGCCTACTATAATTATTCTCATCTTTGTCTCCTCCGCTATAGCCTTTTGGGTTAGCCAGGAAGTGCAATTTTGTGAGGCGAGTCGGTATCCGGTATCGACGCCGGTGTCGGACGCGAAATAGGTGTAGACTGCAGATCCGCTCCCCCTCTTTAGTCGCCTTTTACGACTTTCCCGGGGAGCTCTGGGCTGCAAACAAATTATTTGTTCCCCAGCTGGCAAGAAGTCTTTAATTTATGGATAGTTTAGGGTTAGTTATGATCAGTTTAGGGTCATGATTAGGCTAGGGTTAGATTTAGCAAAGCTAAATCTAATTAGGCTAGGGTTAGAATCTCTCTCTGTAGTGCACAGTCAAACGGCAGGTCCCTGGCATCCAACCTCTCCACACTTGGCGGTTCTCCGCCATTCTCTTCATGTTTCCATACGATTTTCTGTCCAGTATTCCCTCTATCATTCCCACACGCTTCCTTTCCCTCGTCTTCTTGTCCTCCATTCTTCCCTCAAGTATTTCTCTCATCAATCCCTCCCCTCTTACTACGTGCCCAATCCAGTTTTTCTTTCTCTCCAAAATGATGTTCAGTAGTGCTCTTTTTTCTCCAACTTTCGCCAACACCTCCTTTTGTTCTTTTCTCTGTCCAGCAAATTTTCTCCATTCTCCAAACCCACATCTCAAAAAGGCCTCTATTCTTTTTCTATCCTCTTTTATGTGTGCCCACGTCTCAGCCGCATATGGTGCACACCGACCACACAACTGCTTTCACTATCTTCTTCACTTTTCTACTCATACCTCTAGTCAACAATTCCTTTCTCTTACTAAATGCATCATCATTTCATTAGCGTGGGTACAGTTGACAACGGTCAGCTTCCGCCGCTTTCTGTTCAACAGCCCTCAAAGCAACTCATCTCAATTAGTTTTGAACCGAGTGATATCTTTGAAGTATTGAGTAATATGAATAGTCATTCTGCCCCTGGCCCAGACGGATTTTCTTCTAGTCTACTTGTTTCTTGCATCTTTTCTTGCTTTTCCTCTTTCTATAATCTTTTCTATTATTTTCAAGTCTAGATCACTCCCTGACGACTGGAAGATCGCTAATGTCATACCTATTTTCAAAAAGGACAGCTCATCCTCTCCTGCTAACTACCGCCCTATCTCCCTGACTTCCGTTTTTAGTAAAGTATTTGAATTTATCATAAAAAATGACTTACTTAAATTTCTGCAGGAGACGGCTCAAATCTCAGTTCACCAGCAGGTTTTTTGGCTAA